>JANPWU010000006.1:15065509-15076645 GCA_024707465.1 Erythroxylum daphnites
TTTTTTTGTGCATTGCATCTTTGAATTTTCAACTATGATGCATTTAATTGATTTGGATAATGGCTAAAGTCTATGTTATGTATTAACTACTTAATTATGAGTTTTTGAGCTAAATTGGTGAATGATTGAATTGCTAGATATATATATACATATGCTTGAATTTGTGGTAACTTGTCGATGGGTATAAATATATTATCCACTGAGCGTTGTAGCTCACCCCACTATTCCTTCCTCAGGTGCAGAATGAGACCGTTAGCAATCCTTGCAAGGCTCTCGGAAACTCCAAGATAGTTAGAGACTTTTGTACTAAGTTGGTTCGATCACATTTGGATAGCTTTATAAGCATATCAAACATTGAGCATCCATTTGTATTTGTGTGTGAGAACTATTAAGTTGGACCCCGAACTCTTCTTGAAAGTCAGAACTATTAAGAGAGAAATTGTTGGTGATTAGTTATGAGTAAAGAAAAAGGAGAATTCTTGAATTAGAAATGAGGTGAGAAATGGTTTAGGTACAAGATAAGTTATATGTGAAATGTTGGAAGTTAAAAGCTGGAAAATGTAGTTGAAGCATGTTCATTAAGTATGCTTCGGTGTTTTAGGCATAACGTTTTCTCTAGTTATTCAAAGAGATGATATTTGTATTGAATTAAACTAGAGAGATAAGGCTACATTTTTCAGGAAGACATCGAATTGAAATTTTGTCTTTAAGAGTCTCAAAATTTAACTAGAAGTTGAAAAATTGGGAATAACTTTCAATTTTTTGAACCAAATTGAATGATTTTCAAGTCATTAGAAACTTAAGACAATGAGGATCATTTTTCTAGAAGGAAATAGTATCAAATTCCTTCAAATTTTCCATGATCGTTAGTTAAGGAGTTATAAGTATAAGATGTTAGTGTTAATAGACATAAGAGCGTAAATGGGAAGGACAAGGTAAATGAGGGGTAAAATGGAAAAAAGACTTTAAAATGCTCTTAAATAAGAAGAAGAGAAGAGGGAGTGGTGAGAAACAAAAGAGAGAAGGAGAAAACATGAAAGAAGAGAGGAGAGGAAGAAGAATCGTGGATGTTAGCGAAGAAGAAGAGAAAATCGTGAGAGAGAAAGAAAGAAGAAGAAAAAGAAGAGAAGTCAAGCTTGTTAGAGATAAGTTCATCTTTTCTTCTTTCTTTGAATAGAAAGGGTTTAGATAGAGGGAGATTAGGGTTTTGTGTTGGAAATAATGTGAGAAAGAAGATGAGACTTATTTTGATTTTCGTGGGTTTTGGAATTAGAGTTTGGTTTTACTAGCTTAGATGAACTATGGGTAGATTAAATCTAAGCCCAATTTGTTATTTATTTTGTTTATGTAATTATTGAAGTTTATGGAATTTTTTTGGAACATTGGTTTGAATGAGACTTGGTTTGTTTTAGGAAACCAAGAGAATCCTACCCAAGAGCTAAGGGAAAGACAACCTTGAGTTTTGATTTTCGAGCAAATTAGTTAGGTAATTTATTTATAGTTATTGTGTGGTTAGGCAAATTCTTGCTTATGTGTGTGCATGTTGATTGCTTGAAATTGAATTGTTGTGACTTGATTAGAAATGCATGATGCATTGTGATTATGTTATACTTTGAAGGAGGTTATAACATTTGAATTAAATGAAAAGAAGCAAAAAGCATGAAAGTATAAGAATATGATAAAATGAATATGTGCTTTTGTTTGCATGAGAGAGGAACCATTTCGTTCGTCACGTGCACGTAGACAAGAGCCTTCTCCAGGGCATATGAGCTCCGAAAATGGACTCATTTTGTTTATGGTGTAAACTTTGGTTTCTCCATTTTGTACCTATGGGATCTCTTGAGCCATTTGTTTGTGCATTGCATCTTTGAATTTTCAAGAATGATGCATTTGAGTGATTTGCTTAATGGCTAAATTCTATGTTATATATTAACTGCTTAATTATGAGTTTTTCAGCTAAGTTGGTGAATGTCTGAATTGCTAGATATATAGATACATATGCTTGAATTTGTGGTCAATCGTCGATGGCTATAAATATATTAGCAAATGAGCATTGTAGTTCACCCCACTATTCCCTCCTCAGGTGTAGAACAAGACGGTTGGCAATCCTTGCAAGGCTTTCGGAAACTCCAAGATAGTTAGAGACTTTTGTACTAAGTTAGTTCGATCACATTTGTATAGCTTTATAAGCATATCAAACATTAAGCATCTATTTGTATTTGTATGTGAGAACTATTAAGTTAGACCCGAACTCTTCTTGGAAGTTAGAACTATTAAGTGAGAAATTGTTGGCGACTAGTTATGGGTAAAGAAAAAGGAGAATTCTTGAATTAGGAATGAGTTGAGAAATGGTTTAGGTACAAGATAGGTTATATAAGAAATATTGGAAGTTAAAAGCCGGAAAATGTAGTTGAAGCATGTTCATTAAGTACGCTTCTGTATTTTAGCAATAACTTTTTCTCTATTTATTCAAATTAGATGATATTTGTGTTTGATTAAACTAGAGAGATAAGGCTACATTTTTTAGGAAGACATCGAATTCAAATTCTATCTTTAAGAGTCTCAAAATCTAAACGAAAGTTGAAAAACATGGAATAACTTTCAATTTTCTGAATCAAATTGAATGATTTTGGCGTCATTAGAAACTTAAGATAATGAGAAACATTTTTCTAGAAAGAAGTATTATCAAATTCCTACAAATTTTCCATGATCATTAGTTAAGGATCTAGAAGTATAAGATGTTAGTTTTAATGGACATAAGAAGTAAAATGGGAAGGACAAGGTAAATGAAGGGTAAAATGGGAAATAGACATTAAAATGCTCTTGAATAAGAAGAAGAGAAGAGGGCGTTGTGAGAAACAAAGGAGAGAAGGAGAAAACGTGAAAAAAGAGAGGAGAAGAAGAAGAATCGTGGAAGCTAGGGAAGAAGAAGAGAAAATCGTGAGAGAGAAAGAAAGAAGAGGAAAAAGAAGAGAAATCAAGCTTGTTAGAGTTAAGTTCATCTTTTCTTCTTGCTTTGATGAGAAAGGGATTAGAGAGAGGGAGATTAAGGTTTTGTGTTGGAAATAATGTGAGAAAGAAGTTGAGACCCATTTTGATTTTCGTGGGTTTTGGAATTAGGGTTTGGGTTTACTAGCTTAGATGAACTATGGGTAGATTAAATCTCAACCCATTTTGATATTTATTTTTTTTATGTTTTTACTGAAGTTTATGGACTTTCATTGGAACATTGGTTTGAATGAGACTTGGTTTGCTTTAGGAAACCAAGAGAATCCTACCCAAGAGCTAAGGGAAAGACAACCTTGAGTTTCGATTTTTGAGCAAATTAGGTGGGTTATTTATTTATAGTTATTGTGTGATTAGGAAAATTCTTGCCTATGTTTGTGTATGTTGATTGCTTGAAATTGAATTGTTGTGACTTGATTGGAAATGCATGATGCATTGTGATTATGTTATACCTTGAAGGAGGTTATAACATTTTGAATTAAATGAAAAGAAGGAAAAAACATGAAAGTATGAGCATATGATAAAATGAATATGTTATTTTGTTTGGGCGAGAGAGGAACCATTTCGTTCGTCATTTGCACGTAGACAAGAGCCTTCTCCCGGCTGCCCACTTGTGGTATATGAGCTCCGAAAATGGACTTATTTTATTCATGGTGTAAACTTCGGTTTCTCTATTTCGTACCCATGGGACACCTCGAGCCATTTATTTGTGCATTGCATTTTTGAATTGTCAAGTATGATGCATTTGAGTGATTTGCTTAATAGCTAAAGTCTATGTTATGTATTTACTACTTAATTATGAGTTTTTGAGCTAAATTGGTGAATGATTGAATTGCTAGATATATATATACATATGCTTGAATTTGTCGTAAACTGTCGATGGCTATAAATATATTAGCCACTGAGTGTTGTAGCTCTCCCCACTATTCCCTCCTCATGTGCAGAACGAGATGGTTGGCAATCCTTGCAAGGCTCTCGAAAACTCCAAGATAATTGGAGACTTTTGCAATAAGTTAGTTCGATCACATTTGGATAGCTTTATAAGCATATCAAACATTTAGCATCCATTTGTATTTTTATATGAGAACTATTCAGTTTGACCCCGAACTATTCTTGGAAGTTAGAACTATTAAGTCAGAAATTGTTAGCAATTAGTTATGAGTAAAGAAAAAGGAGAATTCTTGAATTAGAAATGAGGTGAGAAATTGTTTAGCTACAAGATAGGTTATATATGAAATGTTGGAAGTTAAAAGCTGGAAAATGTAGTTGAAACATGTTCATTGAGTATGTTTCGATTTTTTAACCATAACTTTTTCTCTAGTTATTCAAATGAGATCTTTTTTTGCATTGGATTAAACTAGAGAGATAAGGCTACATTTTTCAGGACATCGAATTCAAATTCTGTCTTTAAGAGTCTCAAATTTTGATCGAAAATTGAAAAACTGGGAACAACTTTCAAATTTCTGAACCAAATTGAATGATTTTGGTGTCATTAGAAAATTAAGACAATGAGGAATATTTTTCTAGAAGTAAGTATTATCAAATTTCTTCAATTTTCCATGATCATTAGTTAAGGAGTTAGAAGGATAAGATGTTAGTTTTAATAGACATAAGGGGGTAAAATGAGAAGGAGAAGGTAAATGAAGGGTAAAATGGAAAAAAAGACATTAAAAGGGTCTTGAATAAGAAGAAGAGAAGAGGGGGTCATGAGAAACAAAAGAGAGAAGGAGAAAATGTGAAAGAAGAGAGGAGAAGAAGAAGAATCGTGGAAGTTAGGGAAGAAGAAGATAAAATCGTGAGAGAGAAAGAAAGAAGAAGAAAAAGAAGAGAAATCAAGCTTGCTAGAGGTAAGTTCATCTTTTCTTCTTGATTTGATGAGAAATGGATTAGAGAGAGGGAGATTAGGGTTTTGTGTTGGAAATAATGTGAGAAAGAAGATGACACCCATTTTGATTTTCGTGGGTTTTGGAATTAGGGTTTGGTTTTACTTGCTTAGATGAACTATAGGTAGATTAAATCTAAGCCCATTTTGTTGTTTATTTTGTTTATGTAATTACTGAAGTTTATGGACTTTCATTGGAACATTGGTTTGAATGAGACTTGGTTTATTTTAGGAAATCAAGAGAATTCTACCCAAGAGCTAAGGGAAAAACAACCTTAAGTTTGGATTTTCGAGCAAATTAGGTGGTTAATTTATTTATAGTTATTGTTTGATTAGGCAAATTCTTGCCTATGTGTGTGTATGTTGATTGCTTGAAATTGAATTGTTGTGACTTGATTGGAAATGCATGATGCATTGTGATTATGTTATACCTTGGAGGAGATTATAACATTTTGAATTAAATGAGAAGAAGGAAAAAGCATAAAGTATGTGCATATGATAAAAATAAATATATGCTTTTGTTTGCGCAAAAAAGGAACCATTTCGTGACAAGAGCCTTCTCCCGGCTGCCCACTTGTGACATATGAGCTCCGAAAATGGACTCATTTTATTCACGGTGTAAACTCCGGTTTCTCCATTTCATACCCATGGGACCCCTTGAGCCATTTGTTTGTGCATTGCATCTTTGAATTGTCAAGTATGATGCATTTGAGTGATTTGCTTAATGACTAACGTCTATGTTATGTATTAACTGCTTAATTATGAGATTTTGAGTTAAATTGGTGAATGATTGAATTTCTAGATATATATATATATACGTATGCTTGAATTTGTGGTAAATTGTCGATGGCTATAAATATATTAGCCACTGAGTGTTGTAGCTTACCCCACTATTCCCTCCCCATGTGCAGAACGAGACTGCTATCAATCCTTGCAAGGCTTTCGAAAACTCTAAGATAGTTAAAGACTTTTTTACTAAGTTAGTTTAACCACAATTGGGTAGCTTTATAAGCATATCAAACATTAAGCATCCATTTGTATTTGTATTATGTTATTGATGTGTATGTTGATATGTAATTAAAGCTAGGTTCAAACTTTGTTTGGATTCATTAATGAAATATGATTGCTTTTTGCTTTTGACCTTCTAAGTGAACATTGCACTTTTTCAAGTCTTTCATAGGTGTAGAAATTGTGTTTTGACTTTGTGAGAAAAACTGCACTAATCTAGGCTTAATTAGACAAAGTTGTTTGTTTAGAAGTTGTAGATTATCTTTCTAACTTTCCAACGCTATATAGTATGAAATTTTTGGACATCAGAGGTAAGAGATATGATCATTATAATTAGTGATGCTGTATAGAATATATATACAAAACAACTATAGTAGGGATGAGAATTTGTTGTATGTGATAAGTCATTTAAATTGATATTTGGAAGTTTAATACAACCAAACTGGTAACTGAATGTTAAAGGAGTGATATTGCATTAGAAGAACTGAATTTAGGAAGATTATGAGTGAAAGTGATGTTAGAATGGATGTAGGAACCATTGGAGATGCTTTGGAAAGTGTAGTTAGTGATCTAGAACTTTTGATGATGTGAGGAAGACCCCGTTGAAATCCGTTCATCTGATTCACTTAGACTGAATCCCTTCGTCTAAGACTGAGTCCCTTCTTCTGATTCACTTTGACTAAATCACTTCGTCTGATTCACTTGGACTAAATCCCTTCGTCTGAGACTGCGTCCCTTCATCTAATTCACTTAGAACTGAATCCCTTCGTCTGAGATTGAGTCCCTTCGTCTGATTCACTTAGACTGAATCCCTTCGTCTGAGACTGAGTCCCTTTGTCTGATTCACCTAGACTGAATCCCTTTGTCTAAGACTAAGTCCCTTCGTCTGATTCACTTAGACTGAATCCCTTCGTCTAGACTGAATTCTTTCGTCTAATCCATCTTAGACTGAATCACTTCATCTGATCCATCTACACTTTTGGGAATTCGAGATTTTGACCCCTTATAGTGCAAAATCTCTCTTCAATACCTTCACGAAAGTTATAGATCTCGAAGTTCTCTTTGAAACCGTATAAAGATAACCTTAATCTGATAACTCTAGTGAAAGTTATGCCAATTTTTCCAAAATAGGTACAATGTGATTGAGGGCAAAATCATGTTTGATTCTTTTGGCCATAACCTCTCCGTCTGACCTCTAAATGACTTGATTTTTGGAGAAATAGTTTTCTAACACATTCCTCTATCTCTTCATAAAAATTTATAGCTTTTGGTACTAATTTGAAAAAGATTGATGGAAAGAAAGTGAGGGATCAGTTGGAAGAGCATGACTAGGTTATGAATATATTTTGGCTTTTTAAACATATCTTGATCTATAGAGTTCCGAATGAGATGATTCTTGACTTCTTGTTTCAAAATGAACTAGAGACATAGAACTATAATTATTCTGAAAAAGGTCAAGTGGTGATTTGGGTGTCTGATTGGTGTGGGTTCGCTCCTTGTGGTTTGAGATGTTAAGAGAATGAGCATGAACTGATGTTGGCCAAGGAGATCTGATGGAAATAACCTTATAAGATAATACGATCACGTCTTATGATACATCCGAATAGTTGGGCTCCGGAAACAGGGTCCAACATCCCAGTTTCACTCACTCATACATTTGCATTGGGGAGTGTATGAGAGGATGTTATCAGTAGATCAACTAGCCTATGATATACATCTGACTAATTCATTGGGCCATAGTGTATATGTGAATAAAGTGTATAGAGATTACCCTATTATGATAAATGGGAAACAATTTGTTGCTGATCTAATAGAGCTACTCTTTCGTGAATTTGACTTGATTTTGGGCATTGATTGATTGTCCAAATATCAAGCTATAATTGAATGTGGGTTAAAAATGGTTGTGCTTAAAGATTTTAATGGTTCGGAAACAGTAGTGCATGATATTCGATCTAGTCCTTTGACTAATATAATATCAACCATGTAAGCACGACGACTTCTTAGAAAAGGTTGTGAGTCATATTTGGCTTTAGTATTTAATTCAAAAACGGAGAAGGTGAACTTACTAAACATATCGGTAGTAAATGAGTCCGTCTTGGTTGGGCCTAAATTTAATGGGTCAGCCCAAGTTGACAGGATGAGGCCTGTCTGAAAAAGTCTCCTAGCTCGAGCCCGGGCCAAAGCTCAACTTTTATAAGCAAAATGATGTCGTTTTGTTATAAACAACGTCATTCTATTTTTTTTGTAAAAAAATTAGGTCGGGCTGAGTCATTTCGCTAAAAGTGATGCCATTTTTCATTTTTTCTTAAAAAAAACAATTCAGGCCTAGTGAGCTCGACTTGGGTTGCAAGGTAACACGCCTGATTCATTGTCATCCCTACTCCTAAATGAAAATATAGTCCCAATGAGTTGCTTTCAGTACAGCTCTCTAATTGAGCTTAGTTTTCAAGCTGTAGTAATTCTTAGTTTACCTCTGTTTGGGTGGTTTAGCTCTTCGTAAGAGTTCACATTTGGTTGTTGAATATTGTCGTATTATTTCACTTTCTTCATCTTTCAAAAAGGAAACTAGGTATCGTTCTTTAATAATTTACTTCATACTTGAACGTACGGAAAATATGATCAAAGCATCCAATATTTATTCAAACATGCGATCAAAAGCATTCCTGCCTTTTTGCCTAAGATCAATATTGCATATTCAGCCCGTTACGAAAAAAGGAAAAATAACACTTAATTCTGCAGAAGGAACTGGGGAATTTCAATCATCAATTCATAAGTTGGTAGTCAAAAAACGTTGTTATACACCAGTGAATGAGACAACGCAAGTGCTTGCATAAGAGAAAGCTAGAGTGCAAGCACTTGTTCACAGTAGCTACAGATAGGAAAGCTGTTGTTCAACCAGATAGAAGGAGAAAGCACTTAATTAGTTTGTTCAAGAACCTAATCTCTGTATGCAGATGATGCGCTATATAAATTATAAATCTAATTTTCTACTAATACATCACGGCTGCATACGGGTAGCAAGTTATTCTACGCCTATCATTGCTCACTCAAATCGGTACAAATGACAATACTAAACTTTGCAGATATTGACACACAGAGATGTTGATAGTCATTGAATTCTGCAAGGGTGACGAGGTCTATTGAGACATAGGAAAAACACCTGACTCTCTTGTGCTGTGGTTTGCAGGACTAAGCCTTACTCAGACGGCGACAGAATACGACTATCAGAAACTGATTTCAAAAGTCAAATCAGCTTTCAAAGACCCAAAACTTGAAAGTAAACAAGGACGTTGAGAATTGTATAATCAGTAAAACAAAGACATCCAATACGCACTAAACCCACAACGTGCAGAATTATAATATATAATCTGCACAAAAACAAACAGATGTCCTTTTCTGTGTTGGATTATATAAATTTATCTATTTAGTCATGTAATACTTTCCATAGACCATTGGTCGCAAGAAAATTAAACTATGATAATTACCTATACGAGGAATTACATTTTTGCAAAATTAAAGGTAATACAAGGCCTAGCTTGTATTCTACTGAAGCAAGAGCATTCACCAACAATCTGCATACTATATCGAACTAAGAAGCTCTGCCTAGTTGGGACCTCCAACCCCTGAATCTACTGGAACCAAACTATCTACATAACTGCAGATCTCGCAAGAATATTCAGAACCACAGGCTGGCAGCCTCTTGACAGTATCAGAAATAAGATCCAATGAAGACAGACTGATACAATGTGTATCCACACGCTTCATTATCAATTCAGAACCACGCAAAATCCCCACAGGACACCCGAACCCAGAAATATTAGTCACTTTGGCCCAACGCTTGTTCTCCACTGCAGAATTGAAATACACCCAAATTTCAGTTCTATCGACCGGTCTCCCTCGCCCAGGAAGAACAGGCATGGAAGGATACAATGCCAAAGCAAGTGAGCCATCCAAGTCCAAAATTTTCACACAGACCTCATTCACAAAATTAGGTATCGCTGTTAGCTTAAACTCCTCTGTGCCCATATCAAAGGAAACAACAATTTTACCGTCCGCCAATTTACCAGCCACAACACCTAACCAGTACAAACAACCATCGACATTGACAGCCTGCACTCCTTCAGTGACCACACAAGACCCAATTGTATCATCAGTCGATCTATGATCAATCACCTTCCACGAACCAGTACTCCATGAATAAACCTCAACCCTCACGACAGGCAATTCATCCTCTGTAGGATGGAAATTCACCACCCTCACCAGCTTATAATCATCTACCTCGCGATTATATCCAAACCCAGAAGCCACCATCCAAAAGGGTCTACGAGCATCGGTGATTTGCGGGTTAGGGATAGCCTTAAACTGGGTGGTGGAGATGTTCCAGAGCACAAAAGCCGAAGCATGGCAATGAGAAATGTCGAAGCAGACGAGCCCATTAGAAGAACCCACAATTTTCGGGAGTCGAAATAGAGAATTTAAGAAGGGGATCCTTATGTCCCGAAGAATAGCGGTCCTCATGTTGAACGAGATTATCGCAAAATTGGACCCAGTTGGGTTATGAAAACGACGAATCAAAAGGGAGGGGTCGCGAGAAGATTGGCGAAGATGGGTGGCGATGAAATCGGGGGATTTAATGAGCGCCGACCAGGGTTTGGAAACAGATTGGAATCGAGTGACGGTTTTGACGGGCATTCGTGAGAGGATGTCTTTGATGATAGCAAGAGGAAGGGGTGAGGATTCATTTCCTTCAGTCATTGCTTCTCTCGATCGTCGCTTATTATTTCTCATGGAGAAATCTATGCGCTGTGAAATGCGTTCCTTCTTTCTCTTTCTCGATTTTACTATTTGTATGCGATTTTGAGGCTTGTTTTGACAGGGTTTAAGGGTATAAACGCTGAAAGGAAGCAAATGCAAACATTTTATTAAATACTGGAATATATTCTTATATTAATATGTTCAAGAAATGGGAATATTTAGGAGGTTAAACCCAAAATTGTGAATATCATATCAATCCTCGTATCGAATTGAATTTTGGTACGGTATTGTCTCGATATTGATCAATATCGTGTACTATTTCGGATAATTTTTAAAATTATGAAATAGTCTTTGAATTTTTTATAAATTATAAAATAGTTATTTGTCATTTTGTACAGTTATACTGTATAGGGGTGTTCATGGTAGGGTAACCTGACCCGTTCATAAATAACCTGAACCTGAACCTGAATGTCAGGTTCGGCAAT
>JANPWU010000006.1:15400258-15413027 GCA_024707465.1 Erythroxylum daphnites
AGCTAGCAAAGCTGAAATGATCCTCGGCGCTGGCATTTTCCTGTCCCCCTTGAAGATCACCTTCTCTCCATTTCCCATATCAAACTCTACTTCCTTAAGGTTACAATCTAACTTCGCCCGGTATTTCTCCATGGCATCCATACCTAGTATGACATCTAACCCCTTTAGATCTAGAGGTAGTAGGTCTACTACCAATCTAGCACCATCGATACTGAGCTCACAATCCTTATAAACTAGGCTAATCACCACCTTACTCCTTATAGGAGTGCTAACAACCAGAAAATTGTCTAAAAACTCAGGAATCACAGCATGAAAATTCATACTTGCCGAAACAAATGAATGTGTAGAGCCAGTATCAATCAAACATAAACTGCTGAATCAAATAATTGAGCCATACCAGTCACAACTTTAGGAGCAGCTGCTGCTTCTTCTCTGGTCATGGCAAATACCCTGGCTAGTGCCTGACCCTGAGCCCTTGGCCTCCTTGCAGGATTTGCCTTCCTAGCAGCTCCAGAACTGCCTACTTCCGTGACTGGCCTAGTTTCCACTATTTTCGTCTGCCTCTAGGCTTGAAATTGAGAGCCCTCTTGCCTTGACCTCTGCGGACAATTCCTCATCAAATGCCCCTCTTCACCGCATCGAAAGCAACCGTTAAACTCCCTTAGACATTCCCCCGGATGAAATTTCCCACACTGCTCACACTGGGGGTTTGTATATTTACTCTTCCACATTTTTCCTGGGCCTCCCACACTTAATATCTGCTCAGAAACTGCCCTTGACTGCTGGCTCTTGACAGAACCACTACTGCCCATGCCACTCTGAGTATGGAAAGTCCTTGTGCTCTTCTCAGACACTGAAGCACTCACTCCCTTCCTGGAAGACTGCTCTCTGTTCTTCCTCTTCCTGTTCACCTCAGACTTTATGTTCTCCAGCTTCTCAGCCTGGAGTACGGCATCTACCAATTGCTGGTAATCACGGAAGTTCTGGATCAACACCTTCTCCCGAATCCCTAGATGCAATGATCCCTCAAACTTTCAGCACTTATCCTCCTCACTGGCCACAATGTTGGCCGCATACCGAGACAGTTGAGTGAACTTCAACTCATACTCACTCACGCTCAGCTCCCTCTGTATGAGGTTCAGGAACTCCTTCGCCTTCTCTTGGATATAAACCCTCGAGAAGTACTTCCTCTGGAACACTTCCAAAATTTCCCTCCATGTCAGCACTGGAGGTACGGCCTGACTGTGGGGTACTGACTCCCACCAATGTAGTGCATCCCCTTGCAGCGGACTAACAGCATAGTCCAGCTTCTCCTCATCCGAGCATCTCATCTGATTCAGGACCCTCTCGATCCTCTTCAACCATGCTTCAGCCTCGTCGGGATTTGTGGTCCCGCTGAAATCAACAACTCCATACTTCCGGAGCTTATCATACTGCCCACTTCTCTCTACTGGAGCTGGCACCTGAGCTTCCATTCCTTGGCCCATGGCATAGGTGAAAACCTGGGTGAAGGTCTGGAAGAATTGAGGGTCCATGGGGTTTACTTGGGGCATAGGAGGAGGCTGTGGAGGCACCTCATGCTGCACACTTAGTGCCTCAGAGTCGGAGACAGGGAACGTCCCTACATCCTGCGGAATATACGACTCGTCCGTACTTCCGCGTTGAGAGCTTGGTCGAGATTGAGCTCCTCGAGTCCTTTTTCGAGGCGACATATTACTCCTTCATGTTAAAATCACTAAAAACCTTTAGTTCATGCTTGTAAAACAAGTTCAAATCATGTAAAACAATTTAAAACAAATAATGAGTGTGATTTATTTAAAACAATGCATATGGTTCATGTAATATGATGCATGCTAACTCTACCCTTGAAACCACCCACTAAGGTTCCTAGAAAATCATAAACTTAGGTCGCTCTGATACCACAGATGTCGGACCCCGATCCCGGAGCCAAACGATCCCGAGACATGAACCTTGCTTAGACCCATTCTCGAGACCCTGAGTCTTGCTGAAACCCTGAGGGGTCCTTTCCTGACATTTTATAAAGGTAGTGGGCGTACACTGGTGAACCTTAAAACCCCTAACTTGCCCTTAATACAACCTGAATATAATAAAAAAGAAACAAAAAATAACTTTTCCCACACATGTTCGTTAAACGGACATGCATGTCCGTTAAACGGACAGGAACTAAACTTGGAGGCCCTTTTGACCCGAGAGTGGCCGTTAAACGAACATGTATGTCTGTCCAACGGACACGAAGTGGAAAAAAGCCACTATTCCACCCGAGACTGTCCGTTAAACGGACATACGTGTCCGTCCAACGGACACAAGATGGCTAATGGGTACTGTTTCACCCGAATGTATCCGTTAAACCGACAGCCATGTCCATTTGACGGACATGAAGCGGCCAAAAGGGTATTTCTCACCCGAATGTGTCCGTTAAATGGACAGCCATGTCCGTTTGACGGACATGAAGCGGCCAAAGGGGTATTTCTCAACAGAATGTGTCCGTTAAATGGACAGCCATGTCCGTTAACGGACATGAACGGCCAAAGGGGTATTTCTCACCCGAATGTGTCCGTTAAACGGACAGCCATGTCCGTTTAACGGACATGGGCATTTCCAGGATTCCCATGCCACTTCAAAGTCTGCTCAACTCCCAACCAAAACTATCAACACTTCAATCCTTTCTAAATTCACTCAACTTCATATCACCCACTTCACTTCTAACATGCTATGATTCTACCTACATTCGTCCTATACTAACCTCATGAATTTCAAACCATATCATGCATTCTTTGAAAGGCCATAATGATCATTTGGAATACCTTATCTCAAATGCATTTCATTTACATCCAAAGCAAGTATCTTAAAATGCTTTAGAGGGCATTTCAAGTCCTTTTCAACATGATTCAAAATACATCTTACTAACACAACTATTTTCTCAAAATGCATCTAAAGCATTGTTTACAAAAAATGACTTGAAATACAAAATGACTAAATCTTGGAGTATGCCTTTATGCTCATTCTTCGAGATCCCACTCTTTACCTGGAGATGGGACGGGATAAGAGGGGGTGAGCTTTCGCTCGTGGATAACATGTTTATATTTATGAAAATAAGTAAGATCATTTCTTTATCCATGTATTAATCAATTTCTCAAACAATCATCAACATGCATCACATAATTGCATCAATCGAGAATACACAACTTTCATAATTCAAGCATTCTTCATTCTTGTAAATGCATGTAACATATAAACACATAACTATCGGTTCGGTAAGTCCACAATTCTGACGAACTACACAATTCCATCAAATGGTCTGGTGTAGTCGTATGCTGAGGAGTCCTGAAAAGAACATCCTTGCCTCTTGCGGGCAGGCGGGAGAAGCCTATACTGGTCAATGTGCACGTGACATTTTGCTGGGTGGACTTAACCTAACCCACATAACATGGATTTCATGTATAAAAACTAGAATTTTCTTGCCTAATTGGCTGAATCTTGAAAAATGAATTTCCATGCAATAATCATGATGATTTCATACTCACACTATCATCCATGTTCATTCCATTCATGACAAGTTCAAGTAAATGACATGTACTGCTATAATTCTCACATATTGGCAATCACGAATCAATTTACAAGCATTCAATGTACAATCAATCCTCACTTTGAAGGTAGTTGAAAACCATTAATTTCATTAGTTGAAATAGCCTTTATTACTTACTAACATAAAGATAAAAATGAAATCAACCTTGTAATCTTGCTTAATTCTTGCTTAACTTGGCCTCTCCTCTTGCTCTTCTTCTCTTCCTTACCTCTCTTCAAGAATAACAATAAACCCAAATCAACTTAACTCAAATCGAAAACTTTCATGACCCAATGCATGAAATTGATGGTAGAATCACTAAACCCATCTTATTTCTAAGCTTTCTAACTCAAAACTCAAGTAAAAGCTAAACCTTGAAATCATGTCTTACCTTAGATCCTTGCTCAATCAAGAAGTTTCTTGTATCACGATGAAGCTTAGACCTTCCTCCACGTTTTTACTTCTTGAACTTTCTTCAAACATCTTCTTAAACTCTTGAAAAAAACCAAACCCTAGCTTCCCTTCTTTCTTTCTTCTTTTCTTCTTCTCCCTCACGACACTCTCTCTCTTTCTCCCTCTCTAATTTTCAGTTCTTCTCTTCTTTCTCCTACAACTTCATTTAATCTCTTCCTTTTATACTTCCACCCAATCACTTAAGCCCACATAGCCCAAAGCCCATTAGGTTTTTAATGAAAAGCCTTATCCCTCTCTAACTTAAAGCCAACTCATTTCCTCTCCCTTTTTATATTTCATTAAGGCCCAAAGCCCAACTAACACATTTAATTTCATTTAATTCATGCTACCTATCTTAATTTATGTTATCATACTAATTAATTACCAACTTAATTCAATTCATCAAGACTCTAATTTTCTCTATTCATGCTTAAATAAATAAAAAAATTAGGGGCTAACAACTCCCCTCTCTCTAAACTGATAAGGGGATCTAGAATTTTGTAAGCCCACTCCTTTATACTCTAGTTGGTAGCTAGGCAAAAGCTAAATACCAGAGATAAGATAAAATATTAGATTCCAATTTTATCATGGCCGATACGTTCAATAAAAAATGAGGCAATAGATCAACTTTTCTTTAAGTGTATTCAAACAAGACAACTATGGAGAAAATTCCTCTGCATATTTACTCTTCAAGATAGAGGTCTTAGTTGGACATACTACTTGTTACGGGTAAATGGACTGAGCTGGAATTGTAAAAGAGATCAAAAAGTGTTCAAGGTTGGTTTTGCAATGTTAGTGCATTTCATTTGGAGAATGTGAAATGTGAAGATCTTTGTGAAATCAGAAGAGTATAAGAGATACAACTCGATGGAGTTCTACCTTAAGCTAAGAATGGTAACCATGTCAGCACCTTATTTACTTTTCACTTCTAATCGAATCAAACAACAATTGAGGATATAGAAAAGGCTGATGCTAGGTTTAAAAGTTGTGCATTTTGTGGTTTTTTTATACAATCTCTTATTATAAGAGTAGTCACTCAATAATTGCGGTATTGTCCACCTTTTGATTGAATAAATTATTACTTACCTTCCAAAAAAAAGATTTATGCACAAAAAAGTTAGTTGAAATTACTTTAACTTTCCTAATATTTAGATGGTCATGAAGCCTTACTAGTCACCAATTTAATTTATAGATGCAAATTGTTTAATTATAAAATAAAAATAGATTAAAAAAGTTTAATTTATCTATTGATGAATATAATTTATAATTATAATTTTATTTATTGCCAATATATTCTTAATGAGTAATATATAAAGACGGCTAAAAAGAACAAAGGTAATGTAATCAAATTTTTTCTAAAAAATCAAAACATTAATTTCATTAATATATTAAGAATGGGGACAATTCAATTCACTTTTTGTTTCATCTATTAATATGGATCTCTCTATATTCTCCAGTTGAAACGTTCCTAGGTGGCCCGACAAGTTTCCTTTCATCTTTCGTTTATCCCTCATACTACAAGCCTCTATATAAGTTATTCTCGTTCCCTCATTCTTTTTTAAACTCTATTTGTTCTTTCCCTATCTTTTAGACTCAGAGGGGTTCCTCTGCTTCCAAATTCATATGATGGTTTAGGCGATCCTTTTTGTCTAAGGGTAAGTGGTTATTTCCTACTTTACCAATAGATAGGCATGGATGTTGTGTTGTGATGCTTTGATGTAGTGAGTGCATGTTGAGTTCTCAAGAGCACTATTTACAATATCTTTGGGTAATTTAGTGCCTGCTAGGTAGTGGTATATACCGGTGCCCAGTTTCTGACTATTTCTGTAAAGCAGTTCAGGAATAATTGGGGTGACACAAATAATTATTTGACAGACTTCCATATATCCTTTATCCATGGACTCTCCACTCTAAAGTGGTTTTGGAATAACCTGTTGTTTCTTTCCTTCCAAACTTCTTGCATGGTACTGCTTATTGCAATCCTTCGTATGTTTTTGTCATCGTTTCTAGTATTTGTATTCTGATTGTACCAGAAAAGAATGTCCTAAAGTGTGCTCCCTCTTCCCTCCATATTGCATGCCTTATTGATTAGTCTTTGGTTGGGCCGGCCATACAAGGCCCAATACCAGGCCAGGTGTCAACGACCTATTAGTAAGTGACAACTTCCCATGCACACGTAAAGACCTAAACCTAGTCGGGATCTCATATATAAGGTACTGTTTCACCTTGATACAGGTATGAGACAAAAAACCCTAACTATTCATCTGCACTCTCAGTTACCAAAACCTCTCAAAAGTACTAACTTGAGCATCAGAGAGGCTTCCCGGGAACCAACCCCCGACTCACCTTTATCTGTTTTGCAGATATCTCACGATCAGAGCTACGCAGACCATGGATCATAATAACGAACGATCAACCTCAGCAGAATCCGGCTGAACCAATTGGCGCCCACCCTGAACTTGCCGCCGTCACAGCACTTGCACTGCAAAGGATGGCTTTGCCATAGCCTGCTGTTCTCCCACCAGCACACCCCGAATCTCGCACGTAATCTTCACATCCGAATGACCGCCCACAACCCCAAAATCAAGATCAAGAAGAGCAAAGCGTAGCCCTGGAGGATAACGCTGAAGCCAATTCCCATCTCCACTCTCAGCATCCCCTAGAAACTAATCTTCCTGCACCACAACAAAACCCTCTCACCAAAGGTAGATCGAGGAAGCAGCCGAGCTGGTGATACGTCAAATTCTGCAGTCTCGCCTGGGACAACAACAAACCTCCACTCGACAGACGGGTGCGATAGCCGATCGTCATCCAGTGGAAGCCCTAGGAAAATTCGTGAACGACCGGATCAATCTGGTTCCGAATCCCTACACAAACCAAGCGTTCGTACAATACCGGTCGAGACAATAAGGGTAGAACCGATCGGTCCGACACTTGGCGAAGGCCCCAGAGGTAAAATGACAGGCAGGATGAGGAAAGGCAGAATAGGAATTCGGACAACCGGCATAACGCGAGGGCACAATCTAGAGCGAGAGAAGATTGAAATGTCGAGCGACAAGATGACCGATCGGTCAGGATCATAAACATGATTTTTGGCGGTAACGCAGCAGGAGGGTTGACCGCTAAAGGGAGAAAAAGATATGCTAGGCAGGTCGGTGAAAACTTACCAGCAAAGATACAGAAGCCAATTGATGGGGAAATCTCGTTCGATAAGTCCGATCTAGATGGGGTTAGCTACCCCTATGATGACGCACTAGTGGCTACCCTGAAGTGGGTAATGATCGATATGGGCAGTCAACCTGTTGTATTATGACGCTTTCAAGCAAATGGAAATTCCTGAAGAGCAACTGTTGCCAATTGAAGGACCCATCAAAGGAGTAACTGGAGCCTCGGCTTACCCGTTCGCTCGGATATTGTTGAATGTGAAATTTGGGCAGAAGCCATGTCAGGTGGAGAGGAGCGTTGAATTTTTGGTCGTCAAGTCCGCGGGAGCATACAACGCTATAATAGGAAGAGCCACTCAGAATGCACTTAGGACAGTCGTCTCCACCTACTACCAAGCAATGAAATTTCCAACCCTGCATGGAATCGGCGTTGTCAGAGGTCAGCAAAAGATCGCTAGGGAGTGCTACCTAGTGGAAACAAAAATGCTTGATGGAGCGGTCGTTTTAACGAGCTCTCGTAATAAAAAAGCTGAGGAGGAGGTCGAGACGACGGCCATTGCAGAATAAATGCCGAAGACATTCACCCATAGATAAGCTTACTTTATTTGTTTCCTTTTTCAACATTTTATTATTTATGCTTTTGCGCATGTAATTTGTGGGAACCTTTTTCCTGTTTGCAGTAGTCAGGTTTTTGAACGGCCCATATTTTTGTCATTATCAATAAAGAATTCCAGATTTTTTCGGCACCAACAGTTTTGTTAAATTGAATTAAGGGCAGGACAATCGAAACCACCCGATAATGATAAATCGTTCAACAACGACGAGATTCGACAAGGCTGCCAACACAAGATGTTGGAGCCGATCGACAATACAAAATTCGACAAGGTTGCCAACACAAGATGTTGGAACCATTCGACAATCGACCAATAAATTGATGGCTACAGCCTCGACAACGATCGACAAGGTTGCCAACACAAGATGTTGGAACCATTCAACAATCGACCAATAGATCGACGGCTACGGCCTTGATAACAATCGACAAGGTTGCCAACACAAGATGTTGGAACCGTTCGACAATCGACCAATAGATCGATGGCTACGGCCTCGATAACGATCGACAAATCGATCGAAAATTGACACGATGATCAACAATTGACAAATCGTTTGACATCAATTAATAATTCGACATCGACATCGATCGACCAGATTGCCAAAGAAAGATGTTGGAGCCACGCGATGCCAAAAAAAGATCTTGGATCGTTCGACATCGACCAGTCGATGACAGTTCGACAAAGGCGCCAACATAAGAAGTTGGAGCCGCATGAAACTAAGAAAGAATTCTAGATAATACGACCTTAACAACGATCGGGTGGCCCTAAGAACAGAATCTCGGGCCACTCGGCCACAGCAACGATCAGCCAGATTTTAAACCAGATCTTGAAACCAGGCGATGCCGAGAACCAAATCTTGTGTCTCAACCTCGACATCGTTTGACTGAATATTTTTGCGTCATGATTCCACTCAAACGTTAAGACTGTCCAACCAATTTGCTAGATGAAAAGTCAACTTGTATATGAAGTTAACAGCAACCGAAGTTTCGAGACAGCAACGTAAAAAGTAAAGTCTTTGTTTCTTTGTTAATTCCACCGGCCACAAGCCCGGCCGGGTGGGCTCTGAAGATCCTACAATCTAAAGTTAGAATTTAGGAGGGAGAAGAACTAGCAACTGGATCTCCAGGAGACAAGGTCAGCATGGCGGATGACGCAAGGTCAGGATCTGCGGAAAGAACCTAAGGGACGCCACCTTGAGCTGGCTCCTCCTCCTCATCCGAACTATAATCCAGCATCTCGTCTGGCAACTCCTCCCTCTCTCTCCACTATATTTTTCATCTCGTCGAGCGAAAGGCCAAGCTCGAGAGGAAGCAGTGGCTCGACATAATCTTCAAGCAGAGGACCATCTGTCCCGTCAGGAACTCAGGCATGATGGCAATTCCTCAGCAGGGTAAGAGACATGTCGCAGGCGAACTCCATGCACTCGTCGTTCAGATGCCACTCTTTCCACCTCTTGATAGCTTCAATTCTCTCCCTTTTGATAGAACTTTGAAGCTCCTGCAATCTATTCTCAGCCCTTAGTTGTGCATCCACCGCGTCATGGCAATCATGGAGAAACTTTTTTCGAAGCTCTTCCTCTGTTTTTATTCGAGAATTGGCCTTAAGGATTTGTTCCCTCAAACCCTAGTTGATAAGCTAGATTGCCCAGTGCTCTCCCTCCAGCTTATCCCTCGCTGCAACCACTTTGTTCTTCTCCTCCTCGGATGAGTCAAGCTGAGCTCTCAAAACGTCCTTCTCATTCTCCAAAAAGCATTTCTGCTTGCTTTTCTGCTGCTTCATTGAATCAAGCTAAGCGGCCGCAAATTCCTTCTCCTCCTTCGCGGTAGCAAGCTCAGCCTTTAGAGCTTGAACCTGTTTGTGAAGGTCCTTAACCTCCCGATCTACCGTTCTAGAAATTTCTTCCAGCTGCCCAAGACGTCGGTACACCTCGTAGGAGAACGCCAGATTCTAGTAAGGAAGTAATTAAAAAAAGGGTGTGTCAAGTTGGGAATTATCCTCGCGCAGTTGTGTACGAGTTTGGATGATAGCTCTTTATTGTCCAAAGAGCTCATGAATTTCTCATCTAAGGGAAGGCAAAACTTCTCGGCAACCTGAAGGGCCACGTTGATGTCCCCGAGCGAGGCAGATTTACCCAAATCGATCGAGGACGTCCTTTTCCCCTCGGCCTCTTTTTCCCTTTTCTTGTTCTGTTTCCCCTTCTCCCCCTGGTTCTCATCCAACGGGCAAGGAGATCGGTCAATGGCCTGAACAACTCTCTTCTTCTTTAGAGGTCTTTCCTCTTCCTCTTCCTCTTCGTTAGCCGATCGGATCTGAACTACGGCAGTCTGCTTGGGCGCAGCCGGCCGACCGCATAATGTGGGCCGATTAGTAGTCGTTGGTAAGGCAAGTGCAACTGACTACTCGAGGACGGTCGGTCGGGCGACGTTCTCACCGATCTCCACGCCTCGCGCCTTAGCCTTTCTTCCAGTGGCTTTACCCGAACCTTTAGCTTTGCAAGAGCTAGAGGATGAGCCGATTTCACTGATCTTCACCATGGCTGTACAATAATAGAAGCAGGTCAGAAATCCAAGCCAATCAAAGCCAACATCAATGAGTGCAACAAGTAGTTAAATTGCAGGGAATCAATCAGAAGGGGCATTTTCTTCTCCTAGCCCACTAATTTGGGGTGGGGGGTCGATCGTTAATGAACTAGCCGAAGCCCCTCCACAATACCCTCGAATGAGGCAGTCGAAATTGTAGTGACCGAATGCCTTAATCAGGTCGACTCCCTCCCAATCCTCCCGGGAAAGGAGCAAGTTTGAGATGTCGTTCCACCGCTCGGCAAAGGGATACCTCCATGGCCAAAATTCGAAGGCCGACCCCAGCGGCCTCACGAAGAAGTACTTGGTCTTCCAGGATTGGACTTTGGAAGTCGTCCCGGCAGGGCGATAACTAGCATCCCTATACTGAAAGTGTGGGACCCCGGCCCTAGCGATCGAACTCTGGTTCATCCGCAAGAAATGACGCATGATGCCGACCGATGGCGGATGCCCGAAATGGTGGCACAACAGAGAAAGCCCATTGAGGAACCTCCAACCATTCGGAGGGATCTGGCTTGGCCTCAAGGCGTAAGTGTCATATATGTCGTCAATGATCGGAGAGTATGGCAGCCTCATACCTCCGACCGAGAAAAACCCTTCGAAAATCGCGAGGTAACCGTTACCATCGTTATAAATCCGTTCGTCCTTACCGTCCAGTCTGGCTCCCCAGGAAACGGGAATATTATTCTTCGCGACCAATCGGGACAGTTCCTTCTCAATCATCGTTGATAGATCGGCTGGTGGCTTTTCAACGACTTGCCCGTCCTTCCGGGTACTCGCCCCACTTTCCTTAGTTGTTACTGTCTCTGACGCCACACTTCCGCTGGCCTCTAGCACCTCCACCATTTCTGTTTTTATTTCCGGTGACCCAGCACTTTTTAGAGCCCTTTCGGCCACCGGAGAGAAGGAATCGGTTTCGTCCCTAAGTTTAAGTCTAAGTCTGTCTCTAGGGCTAGCCGACGACATGATTACAAAGTGAAAATTTATAGGATAAAGAGAGGTAGAAGGACGTACCTAAGTTGGCTATTGAAATTTGGGATGGGAACGGCAATAGAGAAGAAAGCTCCGGTGACTACGGCCCAAAGGGTGAAAATGAAGAAGAATAAGAGTAGAGGAATCAGGTACGCGTGAAGAAAATCCCCAATTCGCCAAACCCGATATATATATAGCGTTGAATGATGAATTAAAGCGCCAGTGAAGATCGAACACGTGGCGGAATATGAGCAGCAGCAAATTAGGGTTAAAGCTTCGAGGTGGTACGACAGTCGAAAGGACCCGCGTGACAGCACATGACAGCTGTGCGGCGGTTAGGAAGGCGCGTCTTTTCAAATCCTCAATGGCTAACAAAAGATATGTATCCTCAAGTTATGATTAGATTTAGCATTACGGCTGGGCGTCAGTACCCAATCGATCGTATGTCCTAGCAAGAGCTGGGCGGTTGCCCAGCTCTGGAACAAGCCGATTGATCATCCAAGACTAGCTCGAATGGTTGGACACTTTCGATCGATCGACCCAACTCTACGTTAGATCAATCAATCGCTTCTCGAGTTGTCGCGCACAAAGTGGTGGATTTTGGTTGATCGTACTTATCATAATCCCTCTACCGAATGGGCCGTACAATCTCTACATACTCCATCGACCCTTCTTCGTGATTAGGCTCGAGGAGTTGGGGGGCTTATGGTTGTGTCGGCCATACAAGGCCCAATACCAGGCTAGGTGTCAACGGCCCATTAGTAAGTGACAACTTCCCATGCACACGTAAAGACCTAAACCTGGTTGGGATCTCATATATAAGGTACTGTTTCGCTTTGATACAGGTATTAGGCAAGAAACCCTAGGTATTCATCTGCATTTTCAGTTACCAAAACCTCTCAAAAGTACTGACTTAAGCGTCGGAGAGGCTTCCAGGGAACCGGCTCGCCTTTATCTGTTTTGCAGATATCTCATGATCAGAGCTACGCAGACCATGGATCAGAATAACAACGGTCAACCTCAGCAGAATCCGGCTGAACCAGTCTCCAAATAGGATTGGTTGTTTTGCATATGAAAACTATATGGTCTCTAGATTATTCTCCTGTTAACATAAACGACAATCCTTAGGTATATTTAGGTATCTACCCAGCTTATCTTTAGTATTAACTCTATTTTGGAAAGCTAACCAAGTGGTAGTAGTGGCTCTTGGATTTTTACATGTTTCCCATTCAAAGGAGTACCAATCGACCTTGCTATTGTTAGCCCCGAAATTTTTTTTTTATGATTAATTAAGCATGATTAAATTAGTTTAAATTAGGTTAGTATTAATTAAGTAAGATTATGTTAGTAAGATGACATTAATGAAGTTAGTTGGAATGAATTCAATGAGTTAAGAAATAAATG
>JANPWU010000006.1:15539141-15555820 GCA_024707465.1 Erythroxylum daphnites
AATGTAGATTGGAGAGATTTAGAAGTGTCTGTGATGTGTGATTGCGTTGTGGATTGAGAGAAGTTTGGTTGAAGCTTGGACTAGTTGTCCAGCTTGTGTCCGTTTAAAGGACACATTCGGGTAGATTTTGGCATGCTTGTCCGAAGCATGTCCGTTAGACGGACACAATCGGGTGAATTTGGAGTTTTGTCCAGTGTGTGTCCGTTTAACGGACAGGTGAGTTTGTTTAACAGACAGCCTCGGGAAAGTTTGAGTTTTGTCCGTAGCGTGTCCATTTAACGGACATGAGTGTCCGTTTAACGGGCACTCTCTGGTGGGATTTGGGCATTTAGCCCATTCGTGTCCGTTTAACGGACTGGTGTGTCCGTTTAACGATCAGCCTTTGTTTTGCTAAATTTTTATTATTTTAGTTATTTTGATATTTTTGTGGGTTTCCGCTAGCGTTTTCGTTTTGGTCCGGATCGTTGGGTCCTAGGAACGTGGTTCGATCCCCGAGGTCGGGCTGTGGGAACGAGGGTCAACATCAATGGTTGTCTTTTAAAGATGACATGTAATGTAACCGTTTTAGCTTTCATTTGATTAAGAAGAGTTACATTAGATGGACCATCTTCCTTCTTCCATCATCAAAAATCGAAATTGACATGTTAATTTTAGGTTATTGGTATTTGCATATAGCCATCTTAAAACAAATGAGAAGGATCTCATTTAATGGCTTCTTTACGTTTGATCAAAGAAAGAGGCGATGCATTGGATGCTATTCCTCTTCTGTTGGACCCCGTTTTCGGAGCCCAACGAACGGATTCCTGAACCTTATGTTGAAAATCCTGGAGGGTCATTTGCTGTCATTCCACAAAGGTGGTGAGCGCATGCTAATCAAACACCAAAATCATAAGTTGGACTCTTCATAGAAATTGAAATTTAAGTCTCTAATTTGCTTTGAAGAAAGAATCACCTCAATTGGAGTTTTAAAACTCAAGATATGCTTAAAAAGCCTAAAAGGACTCATACTCCAAACATGCACTCCTAACCGACCTCCCATTTACTTTCTCATAAACTTCCTCGATATAACTCCAAATGACATCAATTTTTTAGGAGAGAAAGATAAACATCTTAGAAAACTATTGGTCTAAGAATCATCTCAATTGGAGGTCGAATGAGGAAATTATGCCCAAAAGATCAGACCATGTTTACATCCAAAATCAATTTGAACCTCTCTTGTCGCGATCACCATAACTTTCAATCTAGAAGTCGATTGCTTTCGTTTCTGGACCATTAGAAAGAAGACATCTAGACCTACAACTTTCATGAGACCACAAAACCTGATTCTGCCTCTAAGAGGGTGAAAAATTACTATTTATCCAGAGGATGTCCGTTAAATGGACATACATGTTCGTTTAACGGACATGTATCGGGCTAAGCTGGCCAAAATGATCGGAGAAGGTCCGTTAAACGGATATCCATGTCCGTTTAATGGACATTGACTGTCTAAGAAGGGTTTTTTCACCCGAGAAGGTTCATTAAATGGATATCCATGTCCGTTTAACAGACATTGGAGCTTCCCAAAGCCTTCAATGCCTCTCCAAAGCTTCCCATCTTCAACCTAACATCATATACACTTGTACACTTCCCAAATTTACCTGTTCTAATGTCAAAACACATCATAATAACTCCACAAACACTTCATAACAACTCCACAACACATTCATCTCACCAAAATCTCAAACCTCAACATCAAATTCATCAAAACCACAAATTATCAAACCTACACCATAGTTGTTACAATGTCAAAGCATAAACAGCATCCTAACTTGTAGAAATCATATCTCCCTATTCCGACATCCGATAATCACAAAATTCATATCGTTGGAAAGATCAAAAGATACTCTATAACTTTCAAGAAGACAAATCTCACCAATTCTATCCAGATTTCTCCAAAATTGCCGTAGAATCCAGCACACATTCCTACTCACATGAAAACTGAAAATAGTGAAGTAAAAGCTTAAATTGGCATAAACATCCATAATGTATATATGTTTCTTTTACATCAAAATAAATGTTTTACAATGCTTTAGTATGCATTTCAAGCCAAATCCAAAAATACAACTTACAAAAGCAACAATTTTTCTCAAAATGCATCTAAAGCATTGTTTTACAATTTCAAACTTCAAAAGATCAAAATAACAAAAATGCAGTTCGGAGTGTCGCCTTGACGCTCATCTCGATCACTCTCTAACTTGTTCATCACCTGGTGGGGAAGGTGAGGGCAAGGGTGAGCTTATGCTCTTGGATAACACTTTTATATTCAGTAATAAGCAAAAACATTGAATCATTCACAATTATAGCAAATTTTCATAAAAACCTATCAAATCTGGATTTATCAACTTTGTCAAAACAAATCACAAATTTGCATAAATCAAGCAATTTCAAACTTGTCAACACATGTAAACACATAGATATCACACAAATGACTTGGCAAGTCCATAATCTTGACAAACTACACAATTCCATAAAATGGCCTTGTGTAGTCGTAAACTTGAGGGAGTCCTAAAAGGAGCTCCGTGCCACTAGCGGGCAGGAGGGAGAAGCCTTGACTTGGTCAACGTGCACGTGATAATTTTCTTGGATGGACTACACTAACCCCACATAACATGTAATTCATGCCTTTAAAAATATTTTGCTCAAATGGCACATTTTAAAAGTTTGTTTTTAATGCACATGTCATGATTCTACAATTCGACAATCATATTTCAAAACCAAGCACAAAAGTCATGTTTGTTCCACTTAATGAAAAGCAACATTTTAACAATTTCCAAAGCAATTTGCATTCGTTTCCAACATTCTCACACAACAATAAACATAGAGCAATTCTCAAGCATTTGAAGAAAAATTCAGGGGTCAACATCTTCTTTCTTTTCAGGCATATCCAAAATTGAGGAGTGTAAGAAAGGGTTCTTGCATTGTTTTGACACTCTCTTTCCTCTTTCATATGCATAGCAGAAACCTAGTATGAGAAGAGTCTCATTGTTTCCTTCTTTCTTCTAAGAAAAAGCTCCTTCAAACATTTTCTTCTCCTTTCCTACAAAAGGATTTTGTTAACCAAGTTATCCAAAAAGAACTCTTGGTAAATCAAATTGGTTGAGGATACAATAATAAGGGGAAGATAGATTGACAAAGGAAAAGATTCAAAAGCAAGGCTAAAGCTAGGCTTGGATATAAGAAGAAAGAGAGGATAGCACAGCGAGGAGTTAAAGTTGTAGCGAAGGAGTCAGTAATATTTCCCATCTTATCATTATGTTAAATGTTATCCATATACTGTATCATGCATGGATTTACATGTTGATTTGGTTATCATGCTTCCGTTATGTCATAATTCTAAAAAAGTTTTAAAATCCACTGTTTAACCAAATATTGCATGTTTTCATTTCCGATCCAACAAAATTATGAACTTATATCATATCACCATCTAGCTACTATCATATTTGCATTGTGAGTTGCATCTCTTAATTACATAACACTATGAATTGAAGATTGGGCTCCAAAAGTTTTTCGTGGTGCAAAAAAACTAGTCATCTACCTTTTTCTTTTCCTAACATTAGGTTCAGGTGTATCATTCACTTCTTGCTAGGCCTAGGATGGAACATTACCACTACCACCTTCATCATTTCCACAATCATCAAGAAAACCAGTAAACAAAATTCCACTACCGATTTGATAATTCAGTCTCTGCCTTCCATCTTTCTTGTGTTGATATTCTTCAAGCAAAGTTTTCATTTGTCACTTCACATCATGTCTTATTTTTTATATGGTTCTACATCTCCTTTAACCATAGATAAATATTTCTTTAATTGGGTGATTCCTCTACCTTTCAAATGCTTATCACAAAACGAGCAAATTGTATGGTTCTTCATACCTGAGACCAATACAACATGAGCCCAAGCTAGATCATTGTATCTTCCTGAAGGGGTTTGATTAGGAGTACTTGAACTTCTTTCCATTTATTTGTAAAAATAAATGAATACATATATCAAAATCATACACAATTCAATTTCATCTAACACAATCCAATTTTATCCACCAAAATTCATCAATAAGTCAGAAGCCAATAATTCAAGTATTCAATATACACAATTACAAAATACACATATCCATCATATGTAATATAACTTATTTTGTATGATTACATCATACATAATTCAATTTCATCCAACACAATCGAATTTTATCCAACAAAATTCATCAATAAGTCAAAAACCAACAATTCAAGTATTCAACATAACAATTACACAATACACATGTCCATAATATGTAATATAACTCGTTTTGTATGATTACATCATACACAATTTAAGTTCACCCAACACAATCATATTTTATCCAACACAATTCAAAATACACTTGTTTTTTCCTTCTATTATATTGCTATTCTTTACTCATCTTTTCATGTCTCTTTAAAAAGTGAACGAAAAGCAAAACCAAAGTCTTCTCTTTTAAGATAAAAATGACCAATGGTTTGACAAATTTAGGTGGTATCCAAAAGTAAATCTGCTAACTTTCTTTATCTATTCTATGATACGCATAACAATTTAATTGTCATTATCAATCAATCGACCAATCAACTTGACAACTTAATTGAAAGAGATTGCTAATGGATAGTTGAAAGAATCAATAGATCCAGGTTTTTATCTAATGAAGAAAATAGAGATACAATTATACAAATTAACTATACACTTGGAAAATGTTAACTATTCAGAAATACAATTGATTAGATTTTAGTTTTATTAGTAATTTACTATACAATTATAGGGACCTCCTCAGCTCCTCCTCTACAATCGTATTATTATTAGTTGGCAACGGCATAATTTTATACTCAATACTATTATACTAATTTTAAGAATATGTAAGAAAATATTATATCGATGAATTATTTACCAATACTATTATGCTAATTTTGAGAATGTGTAACAAAATATTATATCAATTAATTATTTATTTTAAAGTTTAAATACTAAAAAAATTGTTTTACATTCTCATTCTCAATTTTAATTTGAAACTTGAAACTTTCAACTTTCAACTCTCAATTCATGCATGCCTATTGCATTTCATTCACCAACTTCATCAAAAAAAACTTAAGATAAATAAATCCCACATAAATCAAACCACAAGTTAAAAAAATTGTGCATCATTGATTCATGTCATTCAACTCCAATCCTCCAAGTATCTAATTCCAACCTAACCCAAATAACAAATCCAATTCACAATTTAATTCCAAGTTCCATCTTCCAACAATCTAACCTATTCACAATCACAATTCAAAAATACAATTAAGTAGAAAAAAACCCACATCAATCTAACCCATGTTTGCAAATGGTGCGTCCCATATCAAAAAATTAAAAAAAATCACGTCAGCAAATAACTAACTATAGCCTAACACCATTAATGATCAATGTTCAATTTAAACGTTTTCCAAATATTAGAGTTTAGTTTAAATATTTTACAAATATTAGAGTGTATTTTGAATAGTATAAAATGTTAGAGTGTATTTTAGATATCAGTATAAATGTTAGGGTTTATTTAGCTTCTTTTTTTTGTAAAGGGAAGTACAACGAAGAAAATTACAGAGCGAGTCTCGGGAAACATAACTTAGACAAATCCTCTAGAAGGATAGAGTGGCACCCTATTGGTGTAGTAGTTAAATAATGGACGCCTAGATCAAAATGATCTGCATAATTTGTTAACCAGTCAGCGCATCTGTTACCCTCTCGGTATATATGTCGATGAGCAACAGTCCAATTACGAGCAAATAGTTTGGTAATTCCCATGACTATGGGGTTGGGTGCCCAAGATCAAATATTGGAGGAGGATAGGATGTGTACCACCACTGTAGAATCGATTTCAAGCTCTATCCGGCGAAACCCCAAATTCCAAGCGAGAGTAAGGATTGAAAAAAACTCCCCAGAGTTCTGTAGTCAATGCTGAACACCATCTGAGGCTGTGCGTGAATCCTCCAATCCAGTTGCCTGCACTATCCCGTAACAGTCCACCGGTTGTAGCTGAGGACTCGAATTGTTTACAGACTCCATCTGTGTTTAATTTTACCCACCTAGTTGGAGGTTTGGTCCAACTAATGGGTCTTTGTGGGCGAGGGCGATCTGTAGTGGCACTCGTCGTTTCCACACGGAGGCCTGACAAGCCTGATCTACATAGGATAAAATAGGAGAAGAGGGTGAGTCAGGCCATGTAAAACGATCCTTAAAGAGGGACAAATTTCTCCAATTCCATAGGAACCAACATATAATGCCAAAAATAATTGACCAGTCATACCCAAGGACATGTCAGTGGTTCTGAAGATTGGTAGTGATCCAATCCGGGGTAGACTTAGTGAAAAAATCAGTAGAGATGACATGAGGAGGGAAAGCGTGCCACACTTGATGGGATCGGTCATAGTCTCACATCACGTGGAGCGAGGATTTGAGTAAATGACAATGTGGACGTCTGTCATCTGTAGTGAGGTGCTTGCGAGCACGTTGTTGATTAGTTAGTAAACGATCGTGTGCAAGAAGCCAGAGGAAGGAACGGATGCGTTGTGGGCTATGCCACTTCCAAATTTCCTGCCATAGATCAAATGGGGAGTTGTTGTCATATCCCATGATCATGGAATAAGTGGAAGCTACAGTGAAGAGGCCAATATCAAAAAGTCCCCAAATCAACTTATTCGTTCCTAGGTAGGTTTTAGGGGGAAACATACCGACTATGGGTCTACCAACCAACGTTAGGAGGTAATGCTAAAATGCGTCCCAATTCCAAGTTCCATCGCTGGTCACAAAGTGTTGCACACTAAGGTTGTGATTGAGATTCAGTGGAGGGGTTGTAACAAGGGGTAAAAGCGGTCTAACGCTCGTAACCTAAGGGTCAGTCCAGAAGCGAGCTCTGGCGCCATCTCCTATCATCCACTACAAGCCTTGCACTACTATATGCCACGTCGCCTTGATGCCTCGCTAAAACCATTGAACCCCCTTTCGCCTCCAGCAAGGTGGGGAGATGGTTGACGTCAAAGTTATACTTTGCAAGGAAAACTTAGACCCAAAGAGTGTGTGGATTGGCTATCAGGGTTCATCCCAGTTTCGCTAAAAATGCATCGTTGGTCTCGTGAATTTTCTGGATGCCAAGCCTCCCTAATCCTTTCGGTTTACAAACATCCTCCTAATAGACTAAATGAACCTTCTTCTGGCTATTAGACGAGCTCCACAGGAATTGTCTAATCAGTTTTTCCAGCTTGTCACAAAGGCTGCGAGGGAGACTGACAGTCTGCATGGTATAGCTAAGAAGAGTTGCAATGACAGACTGGGCTAGCGTGACACGACCAGCAAAAGACAACAGATTGGTTGTCCAGTCTGACAATCTGCGGTGAGCTTTATCCAACATGTATTGATAGGTATGTTTGTTGACTCGTTCGTGCAGTAGTGAACGCCAAGATAGTAGCCTAGATTCGTCGTTTGTTTGAATCCCAGAGCTCGGCTTAAGGATCGAGTTACCCTGGGATGAGTATTGTTGGAGAAGTAGCACTGATACTTACCTTGACTAATTCATTGGCCTGAAGCAGCACAGAAGGTGTCGAGAATATCTCGAATGACAGAGACTTGAGCGATAGAGGATTCAGAGAACAAGATAAGGTCGCCCGCAAAGAATAAATGGGAGAGAGGCGGTCCATTACAGCCTAACTTAATGGGCTTCCGTCGACCTTACATCACTGCGTTGTTAATGGAGTGACTTAGTCGGTCCATACAAACGACAAATAGGTAGAGTGATATAGGGTCACCCTAGCAAATACCCCTGGAAGGTCTAAATTCATCACCCAGCTCTCCATTCCAAGTAATTTGAAATGAGACCGTAGAAATGCACTTCATTATGAGATTGATCAGTGACTCAGGTATCCCGATATCAAGTAAGGTATCGTGGATAAAATTCCAGGATAGCTGATCGTAAGCTTTCTCGAGATCCACTTTTAGAGCCATGATGCCTTTACGACCAGTTTTCCTGTGCATTAAGTGTATGACCTCCTGAGTGACGATTATATGGTCTGTAATTAACCACCCTGAAACAAAGCTGCATTGGGTAGGAGCGACTAGATCGTCCAGGTAAGGTTTAAGCCTATTAACAATGATCTTGGTGATAGCTTTGTAAAGCACAGTGCATAAGCCAATAGGCCGGAACTGTGTAATCAACATCGGAGACGGCGTCTTGGGGATAAGGACCACGATAGTCCGATTGAGGTCAGATTGCCAAATGTCATGTTGAAAAATGTGTTGTATGAATGCGGTTAGAGAAGAGCGTACACGATCCCATTGGGATTGGTAAAATAGAGCTGTGAACCCATCATACCCAGGGGCCTTATTCGGGGTCATAGAGAAGAAAGCCAACTTGGTTTCCTCAGGATTGGGGGGACAAGCCAGATCCTCTTTCGCATGTTGAGGAAGGGTACCGGCGTAGCCCTGGAACTGCCAGGCTCGAGGGTGTTGATGATCAGCCATGTATAATTGTTCAAAGTAGCTTTGTGCTAATGTTCGAATATGTTTAGGATCTGAGATCGTAGCTCCATTCTCATCTTTTAAGGCATGAATTTGCACTTGTTAGTGTCAGACCTTAGTGATAGCATGGTAAAACTTGATATTTCTATCACCCTGACCTAGCTACTGGTTACGGGAACATTGATGCCAGAAAAGTTCCTCTTGATATAGGACCTGCTCTAATTCGGATCGTAGGTACTCCTTAAGCTCCCGGAGAGAGGACTAGTCCGTGTCCTCGAGATGGTTTTTGGATGCCTTCAAACCGAGCTATGAGTCGCTTCTAGGGCCGGTTCTATATTTTTATGGGCCCTGGGCAAAATTAAAATTTTTTTATAAAATGGGCCCCGTCTCATAAAAAAAATTTTGACCAAGAAATTTTAGTTTAGAGAGGGAGCCCGGCCCTGGAAAAAATTAAATTTTTTTTTAAAATGGGCCCCTTCTTATAAAAAAAAAATTTTTTGCCCAAAAATTTTAGTTCAGAGAGGGGAGTTTGGGGCCCCCTCTCATTGAGGGCTTTGGGCGGACGCCCTGCTCGCCCTTGCCCAGGCCGGCCCTGGTCGCTTCTTGCACTAAAAAATGTTGTCAAACGTGGAAGAGTTCCAAGCTTGTAAGCTGTCCGAGAACGTTTTCAACGCTCCACTAAAATCCAAATGAAAAAGGTTTCCAATTCTCAGCTACAAATTGCTCAAAGCCAATATGAGTTAGCCAATTAGGCCAATAAAAGATGTCCTGCGAAGTTGAAGAGAAGTTGCCAACTAAAGAGCATTCCGCTCGGTCGTAGCAAGTGGGTAAAACTAAACTTACGGTTTTATGACATTTTTACCCTCCAAGTTTTCAATCTATATTTTTCTTTTGTTCTGACGCTACTTGCCTCACCACCAGCTTTAGGAAGTGGACTGACAGAGACAGAAAAAAAGGAAGTGGACAGACGGAGACACAAAAAATTCAGCATGGAGAAGAAGCCCTTATTGTTGTGCTTTGTTGTGGGTTCCTTGGGGTTGTTGTCGGCTGCTACTGGTTTTGGGGCTGAGGCCACAAGGATTAAGGTGCTGTACATTTTTTTTAAGCCTCTGGATTTAGTTCCCTTGTTACTTCTGCTTTATCAGTATTTGATTTCTCATAGACTACTGCATAACCTCTTTTCGGTTTATGAGATAAACTGAGGGAAGGTACCACATTGAAAAAATATTCGTAATCCTGTGAATAACTAAAAGGTGGCTTAGTTATTCGTTCTTCCATTCTTAACATGTTTTGTTGTCTTGATTGCTACTAGAATATTAGTGAAGAAGAGAATAAATATTGGATGGGATTTTGGGTTGGTGCTGCTTTTTCTTTGGGATTGGGGTTCTCTATTTCATGGTGATTTTGTTGATCCTTCTCATGTAACTTGTATGACTAGTTATTTGTCCCCATAAGTTGGTAGTCTCATTCCCTTTGGCGAACACACTAGAAGTTAAGGCATTATTGGTTCTGCTTTGAGTTCTTTACTCTTACAAACATGTAGGCTAGGGGAACTCTCTGAAATAAAACGATGAAGAATGAATATTTTTGTTCTAATCTTCCAGTAAGTGCTTTTGCTCCATTTCTCCGTAGAAAACATTTTTTTAATGAAGATATAGAAATAAATGCTGGAAGAATTAGGTAACATGTTTCGTTGTTAGTTGATGGCTTTTGAGCTAGCCTTTGCTTAACCTGGGAAGATCAGCAAGTTTATTTACTTATTTCTGGGTCACAGAAATTCCTATTTTATCTAGTACATAGTGAAGTAACAGGAGTTAATTCTGGGTCGACTCTCTGCATACTGACTGTGATGTTATTGATTATTTTCATTTCTTTTATGTAGACCCACATTTGATTGGGGAATTGGAGAAGGCATCTTTAAGTGCCCATGCATAAAGTATCTATTCACAGCTTGTATCTAAAGAAAATGGAAGAATGCAAATTTTAGTACCAAGATGTAGGCAGTTAATATGCTAAGATATTCTTTTCTTTAGGTAATTTAAAAGATTGCAATTAAACCAACAGAGAGAAGATTACAATAGTCAATTTTTATCTGATTGATTTGCTTTGCTGGCATATTCTTTCCATGAACCTCATAGGCTAATGGTTTATGTCACGGATCCTCTTCTTATAAGAGTCCTTTTTGGTTGGATTAATTTGCTTACACATATAATCATTTTTTAAAAGTTGATTTAGCGCATAAGTTATTATGTCCCTGATATTGTTCTTATTGATGATTAGGAGAAAAAAACAAATCCTGATTTGAAGGATAGATGCGGGTTCAAATTTATTGGTTTATAGACTATTGGGTTTACCCTAGGTAAGCTCTTTTGAAGAGCATAGGTGTTGGTTGACCTAAGCTAAGCACTTGTAATTGTTGAACATCTGTTGTCGCATTACATGAAATCATTGGCTTTAATTAGCATTAATTGGACTTAAGTTCCTAACAGTATTCTATGAATCCTTCTGTATAGATAAAGTCATTCTGTACAGTATTAAACACATTATTACATTTTCTTTCTCTTATTCGTACATGGTATTTGAGCCTTGTAATTAGAAGGATTCAAGTTCATGTTACACCACCCTCATTTTTGTTAGAGTTCTGATATGTTGGGTTTATCATCATTTCGTATGAGAGAGCATGTTAAAACCATTGCTAAGCTTCACTCAACAAAAGTTCTGAGTTGTCAGATAGTAAGAGATCATATGCTGCAATTATGATTAACTAGAGTATTGTTTTCTTATTGCTTAACCTTATAAATGTGGTCCTTTATAAAGTATTAGGCAAATCGACTCAATGGTTGTATAAAGGAAGTCAGGATTTCCTAGTTAATGTATATGGAATTTTGTGCTTGTTAGACTGTATAGATTGACAGTCATTGTCAGCTGAACCAGTGTCCTGAACACATTAGGGCTTTGCTGCTTGGATGAATTACAATGCCAAAAGATCGTTGTAGGCCCATTAACACCACAAAGGTGACAACATATGTGGCTAAAATGTAGTAACTCCTTAGACAGTAAAGAGATCAAGGAGTCTTGAGCCGGCTTCCTTGACAAGAACCCCTAGAAGAGTATATATATTGTTAAGTAAGGTATAGTACCGTTCTTATCTTAATTATGCAGAACATATTCTTATGCTTCTGATCACCATGATGACCACACCCTGCCCATTTCTTTGTTCTTCCCTTCCCTAATGCATATACAACTTGCGGTTGACAAGTGATGCACTGAACATGAATTGACCAAAAGCCTTAACAATCAAGTGCAACAATCAACATACATGATATTTTCAGTTTTGGCTTTGTACTGCTTGTTTCACCCGATACTGCATGGAGAAAGAAATGCTGACGCAGATAAGCAGAAACTCCTCTCCCCAATCTGCCAGTCGCATGTGTTTTCCCTTGTATGTTTAGGTTTTCTGTTCACTGATGTGTTCCTATTATCAACCTTCTTAGACATTCTTTACAAATTTTACCCCGTTGAGCAGGGTCAAGTTGTGCCACGTTCAGCCAACCCTGGGCTTGCCTTGTGCTTTGTTAAATAACACTAAAATCTACCATGTTTGTTCGTTCAGGAGCCTCTTAGTTATAAAATGAGCAATATGGTGTACAAAATTGTAGTCCTGTACTTGAAAGTAAGAAACAGTGCCTTTCACAGCAGAGACTGGACCTCTCTTGGTAGGATATTGCATGATTATTCTTATTTAACTATGCTGTAGCTGTTCAATTAGTTGCTAACTAATGGTTATCTTCACTACTTCCTCAGTTGAGCATATGATTTGGTTAGGAGAGAATGACTTAGGGGAATAAATGTTTCTTATGTTACTCGTATTGTGAGTGGATTGCCTAAAGGGAAGTACTGTTTCATTGTGTTTGCCAAGTTGATAGGATGTTGTGTTTTGGAGGTAGAAAGAAGGAAAGAATAGGAAATTGTGGGGAATGCAGAAAACGTTGGGGAAGCATCAATGCGCCATTGCTGACCCTTATTCTTAATTTTATTTGTTTGACTTGTCTTCACTTTCATTCATTTGCTATCTGAATGTCAACTTCGCTGAATCTTCTTGCTTGATTCATCTTTTATTGCGTTTTCAAAATAAATGTTCCGTGAGATGTTGTCAAGTATCTACTTATATAACCCTTATATTCCCTTGAACAAATTTGGTGAATGATTACCAGCTTTTGGTAGATAATTTGGCCAAAGTAAGTACATCTTGTTATTTGACAGCATCATGTTGTTATTAACTCATAGGAATTTCTCCGGTTGTTCCTTTTGTAATCCTGCAGGGATCTGAGGTCCAATTTGTATCAGCTACTCAGTGTTCATATCCTAGAAGTCCAGCACTGGGACTTGGGTTAACTGCTGCAGTGGCTCTTATGACAGCTCAAATAATTATTAACATCGCAACTGGATGTATTTGTTGCAGAAGAGGCCCAAATCCATCAAACTCAAATTGGAGACTAGCATTGGTCTGCTATGTTGTTTCCTGGTAATTCTAAATGGCCATTCAGTGAGAGAAACTTTTAAGTTGTCACTTTTATATTTTCTGTTTAAAAGCGTATGTTCTTTGACCACCCTGGATGGTTTTTGGTTTCTAAATATAGGAGCAGTGTTTCACACATGTTACATTTAGGATTTCTGGGGATGGCAGGAGGGTGCCATGGGAGAAACTTTTGGTACCTGCCTAGATAACTCTTGGTAGCTGCCTTATCAGGATGAAAATGCTCAATGTTCATGGCCCCTAATAATCTGGTCCAGTGATAAGAGGACCAAAAGCTAAGTGATATTTTTTTTAGTGGTTTGCCTTTTCCATAATAATTTGTAATCGGATGAGAATATAAACCCCAAATTCATCCGAGTGTTTGATTTCTTGTCTGACCTTATGGGGGAGGCCAGATCTTTTTTACCTAGTTAGGAATAGAAAATAATATATGGGTAGCAGCAGGGGTGGTAGTTGCTTGTAATAGGCAATGACTACAGAGAAAGCAGCTGCACTTTCACCTGGCACCTAAGATTGGGAGGGAGGTCTAAGTTTATGGAAGCCAATTTGCAGCTCACATTTTATTTTTCATTTTTTAATCTATAAGAAAAGTACTTCTTGTGGTAACCTTTTCCCTTTTAAATGATATTTTTATTAAAAAATAATCACAAATCTTTGCTGTAAGGACTGATGAAAAAATTTAGGGAAGTTTGTTGATAGGAGTATGGGTGCTATTCAACAATAAAAATGAAAGTACAAGGACCACCCAGGATTGGCGTTCAGTTCTCAAATACCAACTAGATTGTGGTTGTATAAGTGTACATTTGAGACAGTTTTTTTCTATTTCTCCAAGAATCTTATTTCTTCTTTCATTTTTGTGTTCCCAACTGTGTATGGGATGAACTTACAAGAGAAGTATCTTTTATTCTTTATGCTCCACTCAAATGGTAAAGAAATGTATGTTGTGATTAGTTTTGGCTTGATAATTAGACTCAGAAAGTAAAGTCCTCAGAAAATAAAAGTCAATATATAAATTTTATAAGAGGAGCAACACTCAAGTTTAAGACTTTGACCATGAAAAAAGGATTCGTGGATTGAAGCCTTGAGTAGGAACAATCAAAACAAAAACATAAGCTTTGATGATAAGTTTTGGATGGAAAGATGAAATTAGGAAAGTCATGAAGCTTAAGACTCATTGCCTTTCTTATCATTTTCTATGAACACAGGCAGATTGCTTTCATATAGGCTTGTTTCCCTTTCAATTGATATAGTTTGTATGAAATTGATTGATTGTGTGCAGGTTCACATTTGTTATATCCTTTCTTCTCTTGCTAACGGGGGCTGCACTCAATGATCAGCATGGTGAAGAGAGCATGTACTTTGGAAATTATTACTGCTATGTTGTAAAACCTGGAGTCTTTGCTGGTGGTGCCATCTTGGCCTTCGCAAGTGTCACGCTCGGAATTCTCTATTATCTCACTATAAACTCGGCAAAGGCTAGTAATGGTCTATGGGGCAATTCATCTCTTCCCAATCAAGGTGGCATAGCAATGGGACAACCTCAGTTTTCACCGCAGGCCCCTCAAGACCCTGTTTTTGTGCATGAAGATACGTACATAAGACGACAGTTGACTTGATTGGTACGTTTTTTGAACAATTACTGGATGTCTTTGGGTTCCTGGGTTGTTTGTGTTGATCTCAAAGTTTGAGTTCTTAGCAGAAGACACTGGGAGAAGGTGGGCGGGTTATAAAGGTTAATGCCCTTTAATTGTGAGAATATTGAAGTATTCACCTAATATAATTTTTATATTTTGGTTAGTAGATTGATCTCAGAGGCTTGTATATATTGTGGAGTTTTTTTTGTTTTTTTTGGTGTCATGTGTAGACAAGGAAGCAGAGGCCTTCATCGTAGTGGTTCTTCTGGGAATGAACACGTAGTTCAAATCCAAGATGACGTACGTAGTCAGAAGAAGTTCCAATGGCAAGCCCAAATCGAGCAAAACAGTGAGAAACCAGCCTTGGTACTAGGATATATTTCTGCTTAATTTGCTAATTTATTTATTTATTTGTATGATTGTGATAGGTCCCAGTGAAAGCTTAATAAGTTTTTAAGAAGATAGAATTCTGCTTTAAGAATGATATTTGAAAACCAACCTAAATGCCTTACTACTGCTAAATACATGAAATTAAGTTTAAACAGAAATAAAACTACCATTGTTCGTTCGACTGAACAACAGATGGGAATCAATGACAAATAGCCAATATTTATTCAGATTACTATTTTACTTATTCTTCACGAGTGTACAAATGAAATTAGTTCACGTACTCTGGATTTCCTACAATACAAGCACTCAACTTAGATCCGACCCGTTTGACTTGTCATAATGAAAAGGAATGGGGTGAGCCTTTGCAGCGCAGCGAAGGAAATATTAGCAGTACTCATCCGTGGGATTCACAAGTAGAAATGTGCGTGACTTGGAATTTAGTCCACGTACTGTAACTACGGACTCTCTACAAGCTCTCCCCTTTAGATCTCTTTGGTCTATCAAAATGAGAGAGAAACACATATAATGACGTAGTACTATACTATCCTAATGCTGACAGTATAAGAAGCACTATAGTATAGTAGCATCTAGATCAAGTTTATACAATAAAATCTAATTATCGAACAAAAGATGCATAGAGAAACAAAATCAAGTCTTAGGTTTATAAAAATTTGAAAAGCCTATGCTATTCGACTCTGCAAGGAATCATGAGGGAGATAATTATCCATTCATTTGTTGAAAAGATCCTGAGATAATTCATTTCCTAAGATAATCTAATGTGTTAAAATCTAATTGTTATTCAGCGTAAGATAAAATTTGTGTCTTTTATAAAAAAAGGTAAATGATGACCAAAATTTATAATGAGAATATGAATTTAGAAAGAAAATTTGGATATCCTTCTAGTACAGTACTGTACATGGTTTTACTTTTATAGTGGCAGTCGGTGGTGATATGTTGTAAATTTTATAGGCCTAAAAGTTTTCAAGCCTAGGTCTAGTTCTAGGCTCAAGCTTTTGTTATTAGGCCCGGAGATATGACTTTAGTTTTAGTTTGAGCTTCCTATCGGCAAACTTGGAGAACCAAACGTTGCAGTGTTCTTCGATGCTTGGCTTGGCTTGGCTTTAACAAACAATCAAATATAATATTTAGTGAGAGAGAGTGAGTATAAAGGAGTGATCCATTTTTAACAATAATGATTGCTTTTTATGCTGAGTTGTCCTTGTATAGGATAATGCCACTTGTTTTCATCCCATGTAGGTTTTGAGCATCCCTTGATCCACATCTATCAATTGCCCCTCGACCTTCAAACGCTTGCTTATTTTAAGGTTGAAACGTCCACCTTGTAGTGTGGAATTTAGGCCTATACATTAAACACACCATTTCTTTTATGTCGTGAGCCTATTATTTAAAAACTATATAGATTAAAAATGCCAGTTGTGATGGGGGTTTATTCTTTTGTGAGATCCTGTTGTTTTAGCCCATTAGTTTGCTACTTCATTTGGTGTTAAGCCTAAAGTGTTTCACTTGTCATTAGGCTTGAGATGCTTTGTCAGGCTTTATTTATTTTGTTTGTTGTTATATACATACGATGTT
>JANPWU010000006.1:15639974-15650551 GCA_024707465.1 Erythroxylum daphnites
TTTGTGGCCGATGTTTTTGTATTGGTGCCGATTGGGAAGTTCTTCGTCTCTTTGTCAGGCGATCATCTCAATAATAGCTTCAATTGTCCTGTGGGAGGTTTGGACGTCCAGGAATAATTTTGTTTTCGACAACATAAGACCAAATAAACTGATTATTATCAATGCTATGCATCGGCAACTTACCGGGATTTTGTTGGCTCACCGTCTGATGCCGAGGGATTTCCATGATCGTCGTTTTATTGAACGTAATTTCAACTATCCGATATAGCAACTGAGGAAGCAGCAGATTCACACGTTCAGTTGGAGACCCCCTGATTCTGATGTTAAACATAAAATAAAAAAAAAACCAATTTGCTCACATAATAAAAGATTAATAAGTTAACATTTAGAGTTTAGAATAATAGGACAGTCCAATTGAAGATTTTCTTGTCCACCGACATTTGAATTTCTAAAGTCAAAAATCTGATCCACAAATGATAAATTACCAAACTTTATATCAATGTAATATAGTGACATTACTATTTAATCAAGAATTTAATGTCGTTTATAACTGTGCATTATTTTAATCGTTCATTGTCATCATATACACTATAGTAATAATTACTATTTTATGAAGTACCCCATGTTGATATTAATTTTATGTGTTATTTATAACTTAACATGCTTAATTGTTCATTGTTATAATAATTTTAATTATAATATGAAATTTAAATCTTAACCATAATTTGTCTATTATTGTTAATTTTGAGGGAATAATTAAATGTCAATTTAATAAATTTAATTTGTAAGGAGACAATAAAACAATGATATTTAGCATTTAATTTAATTTATATTTTTTTGATAAGTCAGAAGAATTTATAAAGAATAAAATATGTACATAAAGTTCACGAAACTAGCACTAAAGAGGCATTACACATAAGCGAAGACTATCCACAACCTACTTGAACCTTAGGTAGACAATACCTTCACCTAGAAACAGAGCACCAAAAACACCACCCAACAGCCAGTAACACACAAGGATCCAGAAGAAATCAGCAAACCACAACACAGACCCACAGGACTCATTTACAAAGATCATTGATTAATTATTGATAAAAAATTTAAAGATTAATTATTCAATTAATTGTATCTTTTACGATTAACAATATTTTATTGAACTGGTTCATCAACTTGTGAGTGGAACAACACAAAAAGTTAAGAAATTTTACGGGGTAACCAAAAAAGGGACCTCTGCACGTAATCTTTAACTCTGATAAATCCTGAGAAGAAATTTCGAGGGATTGAAAATTGCCACCTCTGTACCTAATCTTTAAGTATGATAAATCTCGAGAAAAAATTTCAAGGAATTGAAAAGTGTGCATAGCTGATAAGAAAAAGTCGGCCAAATAAATGATTTTTAATGCAAAATGATTTAGAGCTACCAAAGTTTGACCAAAGGGATGGCCCTTCGTTTCCTCCCAGAAGGATTACTCAATTCATAAATGAATTTTAATGCGAAGTGATTGAGAGTTGCCAAAATTTGACCAAGGGGATGGCCCTTCGTTTCCTCGAAGAAAGATTACTCAATTCATTTTTTAAAATAATGTTAAGTCCTTTAAACAAGAAACAATGGAGGCATTAAATGCGAAATGTAAATTGTATCAGATATTAAATCATTAAGATCTCATTTATAACGCTGCATGCGTGTCTAAACCGACGGCGCAATTTTTGAAAGATTATTTTTTGCTATTTGTAAAAATTTTTGGTCGATAAAAAGGTGGACACACAGGATTTGGAGCCTTTGACATACGGTTGGACTAAATTCCAGGACTATGGACATTTAAACTGTGAACAATTCAGCATAAACCTAAGCAATAAAAAAAATTCAAAAAATCTTGCATACGAGCAAATTACACAAAATAAGGACATGCAAATTACAGGAAACAAGGAATACCTTCCCTAAAGCCCCATCTAAGATGGGTAGAACCAATTGATCAAACAACAACCAGACTTAAAGCTGTAAATCTTTAATCACATAGGAAGGTATAAGAAGTCAAAGTTATTGTTTAGATACACTTAACTTCAGAAAAGATAAGAAGCAACAAGGCTGAGTCCGTCCATTGGAGGGAAAAAAATCTTTGCCAGCTAAAAGCTAACTCATAAATGTTGAAGTAGCAGAAAAGAAAATCGATCATCTCTCTCCTTAACCCAGTTGACCAATCTCTGCACATAATAAAAGCTTGATGAAAGTCGAAGGAAAAAATTAAACCGGATAAATATCAATCATTATTGTAGGAAAGAACGAAAAAGGAAAGCTTACCATAGTTGTAAACCCGAAAGGGCTTATTGGAGAGAAACTACAAATGTTGAATAAAACTGTTACCCATCTGTACACATAATAAAAGGTCGATGAAAGTCAAAGGGAAAAACGCAAACAAAAAAAGGAAATACAAAACCATGACTGAAGAAAAAGGAAAGCTTACCACAGTTGTAAACCTGAACCATTACCCATCTGTACACATAATAAAAGCTTGATGAAAGTCGAAGGAAAAAATGCAAACAAAAAAAGGAAATACAAAATCATGACTGAAATAAAACTGTCGAAGAAAAAAGGAGAGCTTACCACAGTTGTAAACCTAAAAGGCCATCTGTACACATAATAAAAGCTCGATGAAACTATGACGGAAATAAAACCACCGAAGAAAAAAGGAGAGCTTACCACAGTTGTAAACCTGAAAGGTTTTGTTGGAGACAAACTCCAAATGTTGAATAAAACCATGAGATTTGCAGAGATGTAATGTTTAGAGTTTTAAGATGAAGAAAAGGAATAAAACCGCCGAAGAAAAAAAGAGAACTTACCACAGTTGTAGACCTCAAAGGTATCTGTGCACATAATAAAAGTTCGATGAAAGTCGAAGAAAAATACCACAAACAGAAAAAGGAAATACAAAACCATGACTAAAATAAAAACCACTGAAGTAAATAGGAGAGCTTACCACAGTTGTAAACCTGAAAGGCTTTGTTGAAGAGTGACCCATCTGTACACATAATAAATGCTCGATGAAACCATGACTGAAATAAAACCGCTGAATTAAAAAGAAGAGCTTACCACAACCGTGAGATTTGCAGAGATGCAATGTTTAGAGTTTTAAGATAAAGAAAAGGAAGGAAGGTTCTGTGGTGCCGAGAGGTAGACGAGAGGTGGAGAAGCAGAGGAACTCTAGAGCGGAGAGCTAAAGAATGAGAGAGAAAACTTTCTACAGCTTTGTGTGAATGAATGAAAGAGGGAGAGTAATAATAAAGACAGAACATTAAATAGTGTCAATATAGAAACAATAACCATGAAATATGGATGGGGGGGGGAAGGACGTTAAAGTAACCGTTAGATTAAATGGATGAACGAGATGGATTGCGTGTTCGTCCATCCTATTCATCCTTAGTATATATACTTAAAAAATTATGAGCTAAAAAAGGCACCTAAATAAAATATAATTTATATTAAGTATGAAATCTTATAAAAATAATCTAAACACGAGCCAAATATTCTCAAAGTCATACTAAAATCATATCGTGATTAGCGCTTGTCAAATTCCACCACATTTAATCATTTTCTTATCCTTGAGTAAATTAATTTCATTACTCTTAACAGATATAGATAGCGATTTTGAGAAATAATTTAACAAATTAATTACATTGATCTAGATTTTTCATTATTCATTCAATTGTAATAAGAATATCCTCTCTCATTTTTAGGATAAATGCGCACAAGTACAATAAGAATATCCTCTCTTTTATGAGGAGGGACATATCTTTCTTAAACAAAAGAAGTTAGAGGGTGACTACACTCCAACTTCCATCACATTTAGTGTAGGATACCCTCGAGCCCTTCAGAGACTTGTCTTACTAGAAAGGGAGAATTCTGTTTAACGATCTATACTCAAAGGCTTAGAAAGCTTGTCCATCTTCTCTATTAGCATTTTGATTGCTTCAACAGTAGAGGCCAAATTGAACTTCATCTTTGAAATCTCATCAACTTGCACAATTTCATTTTTTATTGATGGCTGTGGCCTTGGAATGGGGCACTCGGGCAGTGCACAATTATCCTGCAGATACTTATACTTTCTACTGTTTTCTCACGGGAAGCTTGCGGATGTAGATAAGGCAGCTAAGATGAGCAAGTGCTATTAATTTAGAGGAGAAAAGCTTCTAATTGAGGACAGAGTTTGGTTTCTGTGTCAAGTGGGAATTCTATTGATAAGACTCTCTCTTATCCTCAAGAGTGTGTATCTTCTCTTGAAAGAAATAGTCCATGAAACCGTTGAAGAATAGTTCCTTGTTTCTTCCCTGTAATGTAGTATAATTGTTGGAGATGGCTATAAATAACCTAGTTTTATATTTGTTTCTATTGATAGTCTAAAAGAAATTTGGTTCATTTAGCCTACAAGTGAAGATGCTTAGTTATTAGAAGTTTTAAAAGTTAATTAGATTACTTGGAGAATTCCTAGATACGAGAATTAGTAAAGAAGTTCAGGACAAGAAAAACAAGACGATTTTGAGACATGATGAGTGTGCAAAAGACAATTAGTTTGAACATTAACAGGATGGAGGAAAAAGTTTGAAGTTGAATGAAATAGTTACATTTGTGAATATGTATAAAAGGACATCATTTAGACCAGTATAATAAAAACAATAAAAAGAAATCAAGATCATGTCATTATCTGAATTTTTTTTTGTATTTTGTACTTTTCTTTTGCCTAAATCAAAAAATCTCTTAAATTCAAATCTTATTCCAACACTCTTTAACATTTTGGTAGCTTAGAGTCCTATTCTCTAAGTTTTCCAAAGCCCATTTGTATCGTCTGTAAGAAATTTACAAATTTAAGAGAATTCCTCCCTAACATACTTGAATTTCAGGTTATCTTTTAAGTGATCAACAATTTTGGCACGACTGATGGGACCATATGCTTGTATAAAGAGTGAAAAAGACTATAATAAGGAACAAACTTTTTGTATCTCAACGAATTTGAAATCTTGAGAAGGCAACGTTGCCTTCAACTAAGTCTCCAGTTGGAAAACAATTGAAATCACCACAACCATCAATAAAAAATGAAATTGTGCAAGTTGATGAGATTTCAAAGATGAAGTTCAATTTGGCCTCTACTGTTGAAGCAATCAAAATGCTAGTAGAGAAGATGGACAAGCTTTCTACCCCTTTGAGTATAGGTCGTTGAACAGAATTCTCCCTTTCTAGTAAGACAAGTCTCTAAAGGGCTCAAGGGGTATCCTATACTAAATGCGATGGAAGTTGGTGAGTGTAGTCACACTCTAACTTCTTTTGTTTAAGAAAGATATGTTCCTCCTCACAAAAGAGAGGATATTCTTGTTGTACTTGTGCGCATTTATCCTAAAAATGAGAGAGTATATTCTTATTGCAATTGAATGAATAATGAAAAATCTAGATCAATGTAATTAATTTGTTAAATTATTTATCAGAATTGCTATCTATATCTGTTAAGAGTAATGAAATTAATTTACCCAAGGATAAAAAAACGATTAAATGTGGTGGAATTTGACAAACGCTAATCAGGATATGATTTTAGTATGACTTTGAGAATATTTGGCTCATGTTTAGATTATTTTTATAAGATATGGTACTTAATATGAATTATATTTTATTTAGGTGCCTTTTTTAGCTCATAATTTTTTATCCTTATAGTTAGGATCAAATGTTTTAGGGATACTTTGGAATTGAGTTATTAAATAATCTTTTAGCATCCTTGTAAGCTAATAAGGTTTGCTTGACTCTATATTAAATGATTATAAGTTGCAAGTAAGAAAGTGTAAGAAATTAGGGAACATCATATTTGAATGTTATATACTCAAAGAGAATGAAAAGAAAGAAAGAAGTTACAAGAAGAAGAAGAAGAAGCATCATAAGAAGAAATCATCTAAATCCATTTCGAATGACACTACTAGTTTAGTGAGTGAATAATTTAAAGGAATGATTCCGATTATAAGCTTTATGACATATAGTTATGGGGTACTTCTAACTCTAATTCTTGTAGTGATTATAATGTTTAAACTAACCTTTATATGATTTGAATATAAATGTATCCAAGACTATGTTTGCTAAGCATTATGAAGTAGATGTATTGTTGCATAAGAATGAAACATTGAATAAAGAGATCTTAACATAAAAATTTCCATGTGAAGGGAAAGTATTTGTGAGACAAAATAGATAGGATGTTTCTTCTGTTTATTCCATTATAAATTGTATAGTTTAGGGTGTTTTGTAGTTGGTTGTCCCAACTTTTCCACTAACTCCACACTAGCTAGATTTGCGCAACTCCCTCAGTTTATAATTATAAAAGCAAGCTTGATCCTTAATGAAGGACCATGTGCAAAAGAAATTATCTCATTATTCATTTGCATCATCGATTCCCACATATATACTCAAAACCTTCCTAGTGACTAACATTGATATATGTTTAATTGTTGATATATTCAATCATTTACACTTAGCGATTAATGATACAGAAATGATTAAGATACTCACTTTAATTCATATATGATGTTAGGCACAATTTGGAAGTAAAGAAATTAAAGTGAGTCAAAAGTTCTATACTTTGGTCATTTTCTGAAGATTAATTTTTACTTATCTTTATGGAGTAAGAAGAAGAAAATTAAAAGACAAGAAGAAAATTAGAAGAAGAAAAAAGTGCAAAGAACAGTGAATGAAAATGGAAATAGATGAAAAAAGAGACAAAAATTACAGTGCAAGATAAAGAAAACACAGTGCAGAAGGACAAGGCAGGAGATGAAATGTAGCGCAGTAGCTAGAGGTTAGAGCAAAACATAGTCTAGGTTTCATGCAGACATCCTGCATAATGCTGACAATGTCTACATTTCACGCACACAGCATCGACATAACACAAACAGTGTCTATGTCTATAGAAAAGGTCTATGAGTTTCTAAGTGAGGCACGAATAGTAGTGTCACCCAATAAGTTAATTTGTCACATCATATCACAGTGAGGAGAACAGGAGGGGCGATAGAACCGGAGTGAATGCAGTGGCGTGAAACAGAAGAGAGGAAGGCGCAATGAAGAGGGCAACTAGGGGGTTTCAGTTAGGAATGTATGATGGGGGGTTGAAGCATTTTTCCGAAAGAGATCCATGGAGGGCTAGACATCATGACGTTGGTTCGGAGGCAACATCGATGTCGACAGCCCGAGTTAAGTATTGTTTATTGTTTTGTTATTTCTATCTCTCATTAGAAATTGATTTTGTTATCCTTTGTTAATTGATTTGGATATTGTGTATAGATAATCAGATTTTCGTTATTGTTTGATTATTTGTGTATGAACCCTTTGGGTATTGTGAAAAGATTATTTTAATGCATTCATTGAATCATTTAATTGCAAACCCATTGCTAGAATTTCGATATAATCCATAATTGTTATTTTGAAATTCATATGTAGCGACTAATGATTCGTAATCATTAGGGATAACATGACCTAGGTTAAATGATTCATCATATATGGTTGTTGCCTTGATTAATTGGTTTTTCTAATTTGCAATGCTACTGTCTAATTAAATCTAGAGATCGTATCCTAGGTTATTTGGTGGTTAGGTTTAATTAACGTTCGTATCTTGATTAAACAAAACCTAAGGAAAAACTTGGGTTAATTATTAACCCACGATTAACAGTTGTTAGGAGAGGTTTGAGACTAACAAATCAATAAAATATGCTTAATTAGGGTGTGGGCCAAGATTGAACCAAAGAACCAAGTCCCTACCGAATTTTCCATTTTTCTCATGTTTTCTTTAATTTTTTTATTCGTTTAGTTTCATTTTTTAAAATACCCCCTTGTTCCTAAACACCGATTAATTTCAATTCATTAACTTTGCACACACTCTCTGTGAGATTGACCTATACTCACCACTGCTATTGTAGCAGTCTAGTTATTTTATTTTGGATAGCGTTACACCGCGTTGTGAAAATTTTGACGCCATTACCGAAGAGTGTGGTGTTTGAGTTTTTTATAATTTAATTAGTGTTTTGTATATATTTGTTTGTAATTGATTTCTTTTCGGTTATTTTATGATCTTTTTATTTTTTCATATTTAAAAAAATATTTTGATATGGACGAAAGTAATTTCTTTTATAACTCATATTCTCAATCTTATAAATGTTTGGACTGATCAACCTAACTTTTGTTATGGATGGGATAATCATTAGAATTACCTCTATGATAGTTTGCAGGATGCCTAGCAATTCCCGTGTGAGCCAGAAGCTTCTTGTCAAAACTTAGGTACTTCTCTGGAAGAATTTATGAATCTTGTAATTGCTAACAATCTTTAATTTCAACAGAGCCTACAATAGGATATGCAACAATCCCAACAAAATATGCAACAACTGTTTCAGCAAGGTGAACAGCAAATCCAACAAGATGCTCTACAATTCCAACAAGATGTATTGCCTCGATCGAGGGATATCAATCATTTGGAACTGCAAAGCAAAAAGGAGTAGTCATATTAATCCGAGTTGTACTCGATGGACTTTTGTGCAGAAACTTTAGAAAGTGATAAGGAAATTGAGAATTTTGAGGTCAATCCTCAATGAATTGCTTGTATCAAAGAAGTTGAGAAGGAGCTCAAACATATTTTAGCTTTGAGGTAAGTACTGAGTCCATGATTATTTTTAAGACTAACTATTTACTTTTACATAATAGATTAGAGGAATTAAATGATGAAGAAAAAGCTGAAGAGATGTTTGAAATATTTCTGAAGTGTATAGACCTAGTCGGGATTGAGAATATGATGATAGTGAAGATGCTGAATGAGGATGATGATTAACTAAGGCCTTATCCAAAACTACCTCACATGGAAGTGGCATTAATTGTAATATCTGAAGATCACAATTTTATCATGTGAGGAGAAGAATGAGTTGAACCGGTGTCCCTAAACAACAACACTTCTTGGGAGGCAACCTAAGGGAAGTAAATCTCTTTTCCATTACATTTTTGCATTACTATAGTGATGATTAGAGTGTGAATTGACTAGATAATTTCATAACAAATTTAGCATGTACTTTTGCTCTTGTGTCTGGTTGTGTGCATTATCTTTAGAAGAATAGTGACTAGTGGTAGATAAAGCTAGTGAGATTTTGAGCCTTATTATACTGAAACATCCATATTAGTCTCATTGTCTTTTGATAGTGTGACTTTCAAGACATGTACATCCCGATTTTGCGTTGAATTTCTATTCAAGACCATATTTTTATCATATGCGTTAACATAGATATGATTAGGCATTCTTTGTTTTTCATAAACTACATTAGCTAAATAACCTATCCTATTGTCATGATTTTTTCCTTAATAAACCCCATTGAGCTTTATGCCTTTCATTTTGTATCAACCATTTTACATATTTTAAACTTAACCAAATGTCCTACCCAAGCCATAAAGCTATTGGAACATTTTTTTATTGTTGAGTTTGTGGATATACAAAATTCTAAGTGTGAGGGTGTACATATGTGAGGGTTAGTTATAATGTTAGGATGTTGTTTTATATCTTATCATTGAAATTACCACGTTAATATAGTTTCTTTTAATGTAAAAAAAGAAAGAAAGAGAAAGAAAGAAAAGAGAAAAGAGAAAAAGACAAGAAAAGAAAAGAAAAGAAAATGAAAAAAAAGACAGAAAGAAAAAGAAAAAATTGAAAAAAAATTTGTTTAAATAAAATTATCAAGGAGGAAGTGCATATGAGTTTGTAAAGTTATTCATGATTAATGCATCTTCCTAGACCTATAATGAATGTGTTATTTGAGTATGTTGAACATAAGGTAGATGTTAGCTTAGAAGGTTCACTCTTGTAGTTTCAATGTATTGTTGGCATAAATTTTATGAGTGATTCAAATTGGTATATGCTTCATGTGGTTGGTGTGTGAGAGTTGAATGGGGTTGTGAAATATAAACGTTGCATTCGTCATAGCTGACAAACTCCCAGTTTTTGATTGAGTGTTACTTTGTTTCACTAGCTTTGAAGAATTTCATACTACTTGACCTAAACACATCTCACCTTACCTTTATCCACATTATAACCTTAAAAGTACTTTGAATCGTGATTTTGCACGTGAACATTAGTAGTGGAGAAATGAAATGACATGTGAAGTTGTGGAATGACATGATCATGAATGGTGTTGACTGTACCTATAGATATATTTTACTTAGACCCATTTTTTGTGTCTACCATTAGATTGCTCGGTCTTTGAAGATGATGCTTGTTGATTGATCTTGAGTAGAAAATGTTTGAAAGTCATTCAACATTGGTTATGATTATATAGTCTTGGAATATATGAGAATTGAGTAAATGTTTCGAGTCTTTGAGCTTAATTTGGATGTGGACAAAAGATAAATGTGGGGGAAATTAATATATGTTTAATTGTTGATATATTTAATCATTTACTCTTAGTGATTAATGATACAAAAATGCTTAAGATACTCACTTTAATTCATATATGATTTTAGGTACAATTTGGAAGCAAAAAAATTAAAGTAAGTCAAAAGCTCTATATTTTGGTCATTTTTCGAAGAT
>JANPWU010000006.1:15770134-15783648 GCA_024707465.1 Erythroxylum daphnites
CTTAAGGATCAAGTATGATTTGAATAAATTACGAGGTCCTTAAGGGATTATTTTGTGGAGTTAATTACTATGTTAATAGTGGTAAGATTTTATAACATAGATTAATTGAAATGAAGTATTAATGTTATAAGAATGAATGAAGGGCATTGTTGGAAGTTCACTTAAGAGTATAAGACATAAGGATTAAAGGAAGGGGCAAAATGGACATTGTACACTCATTAAGGCTATTAAAAGAAGAAGAAGTTATTATCTTGTATTTTTAAGAATAAAGAATCGTGGGTGAAGAGAAGAAGAGAAGAAAAGAAGAGAAAAGCTAGGGTTTGGAGATCCTTGAAAAGTTTGAAGAATTTGGAGCTTCAACAAGCAAGTATAAGCATCGTTCTTCTTGATTAGAAGAATGAAACATGTTTTGATGTTAGTTAAGAGATGAATATGTGTGGGAAGTTGTTAAGAATGGGTAAATGTATATGTTTAGTTTTTGGGATTAATGATTAAAGATAGATTTAGATGTAATTGTCAATGGTATTGGGTTGAAATGAAGTAGAAGTGATGGTTTAGTGTTTAGATGGGTTATATGTGAAATGTGGGAAGTAAAAAGTTGGAACCAAATTTCTTCATTTACTTGATCATAAATTGAAATTCCTATTGAATGGAATTTTTTGCCATTGTTAAAGGAAATCAAGGAAAGCAAGAAGAGCAAAGTATGAGGCACCTTTGAGCAAGTCTTTAAGTAATAAAATCAAGGTGGGTACATATTTATAATAGAGTAAATAAGCCACTACTGTTTTTCTTTAAAGTAAAGAAATTTATTGATTTCAATTGCATCATAAGTATTGCATCTTTTGATTTTGCATGATTTGTGAAATCTGCTATATGTTTGCTATATGAACAGTGTAATGATTTATAAAGAGATTTTTCAAGTCTTTTCTAAAAAGAATGGCAAGTTTATGAAATCAAGTTTTGAAAGCGCATATGAAATATTGTTTGCTCATGAAACTCAAGTTTTCAAAAAGTGCCATTTTGGGCAACACAAGTTTGCAAGTCATGATATATGTGTTATATGGGTTTGTGGTGATCCCTCAAGAAATGTCACGTGCACGTTGACCTAAGTTTAAGGCTTCTCTCGCCTGCCCGCTAGTGGCATGGAGCTCCTTCATGGACTCCCATAAGTTCACAGCTATGCAAGACCATTACATGGGATTGCATTAGTACGTTCTATTCACGACTACATAGGACCCTTATGGGAAATGTGTAGTACGTTCTGTTTTGGATCTACCCAAACCATTCTGATGTGCTTATGTGCTCATGATATGTTTGACAATATGGATGCATACATGATTTGTACTATTTTGAATTGTTTAACAATTGAGAATTTCATGAAATAAGTGTTTTATGATTTTTAAATGCGGAATTACAATGGTTATGAAAAAGTTCAATGAAAATGAGTTTTATAAAGGGTTTTTTGATTATTTCTCTGTTATAAACTTGTTACCCACAATCTTTTAAGCTCACCCCCCCTTCTGTCCCATCTTCTGGTGAAGAAAATGAGATCGAGTGATCAAGAGTTAAGGCATCGCTTTGAGTCCTGCATGTTTTGTATTTTTAAGCTAGATTTTATAACCATGAGGGTTTAGTTTCATTTTAAGGATTATTAGTTCCATGTAACTTTTGTATGTGGAGATTTGAGTCATTGATGTATTGTGGCTTGAAATGCCATTAAAACTTTGTAAAACTCTTTGTTTTAAGGTTGCTGAAATGTGAATTTTGTATGGATGATGTTAAGTTTAAATTAAGTATACTTGAAAAGGTTATCGATTTGAGATGATGAATTTTGAATACAAGTTATTGTTATATATGTAAGAAAGATGTGTTATGGAAAAACGAAAGATAGGAAATTGTGATGAATGAGAATTAGTTATAAGAAATGAATTAAATGAGTAGAGATTAGAGAGTATGATGAAATAATGTTGGTAATTGAATTGTTTGAAATGATGATGCATTAGAGGGATTGATTTTGGGACAATGTAAATTGAAAGAAAGGTTAGGAAAGATGGAATTTCAAGTTAAGGGGTTGTGTTTCCAGGGGGTTTCTCCGCGGCGAAACCACAAGGGTTGCCGTGGCGAAAATAACATTATAGGTTCATCGCGGCGAAAGTTAACTTTCTCGCCGCGACATATTTTATTCCGAGAGGTTAGGGAGGGAAAATTTTGAACCTTCATTGCGGTGAAGTTAAGAGTTTGTGGCGGCGAACTTTTCCTGAGAGGTTTACACAGAAGTGCTCATTCGTTCGCCGCGACGAAACGTGAAGTTTGCTGCGGCGAACTTTTGGACCCAGGACCCAATATTTATGGTTTCATGACTTAAGAGTAGGACTCCAGAAATAAGGACCACATGTTATGGTATTGAAGCATGAGGATGAATCGATAATAATTCAGGTGTTTTTAATTAGAAACAACTCAAGTCTTGTTGGACCCCGTTTCCGGAGCTCAACATCCGGAGTCCTGAACCTTGTGTTTGAAACCTTGAAGGTCATTTGCTGTCATTCCATAATGGTGGTGAGCACACACTAATCAATCAACAAAATCATAAGTTGACTTCTTCAAAGAAATTATAACTTTAAGTCTCTAATTTTCTTTGATGCAAGAACTACCTCAATCGGAGTTCTACAACTCAAGATATGCTTAAAAAGCCTAAGTGTGCTCTTGTCCCAAACATGCTCTCCTAACCGACCTCTCAATTATTTTAATTCCAACTCTCTCAAATCAACTCCAAATGATACAAATTTTTATGGAGAGACAGATACATGTCTTAGGAATCTATTAGTCTAAGAATCACCTCAATTGGAGGTCAGATGAGGGAGTTATGCCCAAAAGAATAGACCTTGTTCATACCTGAAATTGATTTGAACCTACCTTGGAGCGAGTGCCATAACTTTCAATATAGATGTCGGATTGAGTTTGTTTTTGGTTCTGTCTATGGATTTAAGGATTGGTTATGTCTATTTATGGTTATTTCAATGTCAAAAGAGATCTGAAAAGAACGATAAGTGATATTAATCAAGAAAACAGAACATATCGTCAGTTGATTGAAAAGCATCAAAAGAGGGTGACATACTATAGAGAATTAATTACAGACCCAAAGTTTAATGTTTCTCTAGATCATCCACAATTCCAGGAAGCAGAGAACATAAAACAAGAGGGATACTATCTGTTGGGAGAAACAAAGTATTTGATCTTTGAGCATTAGAAAGAAGACATCTATACCTACATCTTTGATGAAGACCACAAAACGCAATTCTGCTTTTAAAATGGTCAAAAATCACAATTCATCCCGTGAATGTCCGTTTAAGGGACATGCATCTTAGGAGGCCAAAATGACCTGAGAATGTCCGTTTAACGGACATAAACTAGCCAAGGGGTGTTTTGACACCCAAAAAGGTCCATTAAACGGACCTTATGTTCGTTAAATAGACATTGGGGCTCCCCAAAGTCCTACAATGCCTCCCTAAGGCTTCCTACTTCTTTCCTATCACCATAAACACTTATAATCTTTCCAAATTCACTTATTCTAATGCCTAAACACTTCATAACAACTCAAACATCAAGTTCATCTCACAACATTTTCAAGTCTCAGCTCAATTGGTTCATCAAAACCCCAATTTCCTATCATTCATCAAAGCTGTCACAAACACAACCTATATACAGCATCCTAACTTGCAACACTCATATCTCTCCATTCTGACATCCAAAAATCACAAACTTTATATCGTTAGAAAGATAAAAAGATCTGCTACAACTTTCAAGGAGACAAATTTTATCAATTCTACCCATATTTTTCTAGAATTCTCCTTGAATTCAGAACACAATCCTACCCATATGAAAACTTGAAAATAGTCATGCAAATATTTGAAAATCCATAAACAACCATAATGCTTATTTATATCATTTACATCAAAAATAAGTGTTTTTCAACCTTCTAGAGGGCATTTCAAGCCACTTACATCTAAAGCATTGTTTTACAAATTCAATTTCCAAAAGGACAAAAGAACAAAAATGCAATACGGAGTGATGCCTTGACGCTCATCTCGGTCACTTGCTAACTTGCTCGTCACCTGTGGTGGGACGGTGAGGGGGGTGAGCTTAACGCTCGTGGGTAACACTTTTATATTCGGTAATAAGCGAAAACCATTGAAACATTCACAATCATAGCAAATTCTCACAAAAACTCATGAAACATATATTTCTTAACTTTGTCAAACCAAATCACAATTCTGATAGGTCAAGCATTTTTCAAACTTGTCAACACATGTAAACACACAAACACATCACAAATGGCTTGGCAAGTCCATAAACATGACGAACTACACAATTCCATAAAATGGCCTTGTGTAGTCGTAAACTTGAGGGAGTCCTGAAAGGAGCTCCGTGCCACTAGCGAGCAGGCAGGAGAAGCCTTGACTTAGTTAACGTGCACGTGACAATTCTTAGATGGACTAAACCAAACCCACATAACATGTAATTCATGAACTAAAAACATTTTGCCCAAATGGCATATTCTTGAAAACTTTTTTTTCATGTAGATGACATATTGCACTATTTAACAACCAAAATCTCATACAAATCATAAAAACCATTTTTCAACTCAATCAAAAGCAACAATCACTATACGTGTAAAGCAATTAAAACTTATTTCCATAATTCACACACAACAACAACATAGGGAAAATTCTCAATCATATAAAGAACCATAAATGCTCACTTAAAAGGTAGTTGGAAAGATCATTAATTCCACTTAGTTGAAAAACATTTATGACTTATTAACACAAGTATAAAAATGTAACCCACCTTAGTTTCCTTGCTTGAATCTTGCTCAAATGGGCCTCTCCTCTTGCTCCTCTTGCCTCCCTTGATCTTCTTCAACAATAACACAAAAATCCCAAATTAATAAGATTCAAAATTGGAAAACCTAAAGAAGTAAAAGCATGAAATTGATCTTAGAATCTCTAAACCCGTCCATTTCCTAAGCTCTTGGAACCAAGAACTCTTCAAAAATCAAAAATATTAAAACTCACTTACTTTAAATCTTCACCCAACCAAAGGGTTTCTTTACTCAAATGAAAGCTTGAACCTTCCTCTAGCTTTTTCCTTCTTGAAATAACCCCAAAAATCTTCTTGAAGACTTAGAAAAATCAAAACCTAATCAAGCTCTTCTTTCTTTCTTTTCTTTCCTCCCAACGACCCTCTCTCTTCTCCCTTCACTTAATTTTCGTTTCCCTCTCTTCTAAATAAAAGACCCCTCATTTCTCTTGCCTTTTATACCACTAATGATGCTAAAAAGTCCATATTGCCCTTACTTAAAAGCCTTGCAAATTAAAAACTTAAGTGATCTTCCCATACTACCCCTTAGGTAACTTAACACTTCTAACACTTCAATTTCCTAACTCATGTCACCCAACCCTTATTCACATAAACATGTCAATTAATTCCAACACAAATTAATCTATCAAGACCCCAAAATTCATCTAATCATGCTTAGTCAAATAAAAAAAATTCAGGGGCCAACAAGTCTTATGATATTCCGCAAGAGTTGGACTTCGAAAATGGGGTCTAACACCTGTGTCCAGGCTATAGGTCAGATGCTGCATACTTCTGCTCTAGCCTTAATTAAGAAAGGGAACTAGTTTGATAAGTTGAGAAAGTATGAAGCAGTGGACTTCTATGGGATCTCTGATCCAGAAGAGGATAAGACCTGGTTGAGGAAGACAGAAAGGGTACTGAAGTAGGTAGGCTATGAAGATAAGGAGAAAGTTGATTATGCTGCTAGCTTGCTTCAGGGAGATGCTTTTCATCGATGGGAAAGTGTGTCAGGGAGCCAGATGAGATCGCTAATGTTGGTATGGAAAGACTTCTTAGCTGCTTATAAGAAGAAGTACCTCTCTGAGGTGTATATGCAACAGAAGCAGAGAGAGTTTCTGAGTCTCACCCAGAGGGAGATGACATTGAATGAGTATGAGCACCAGTTTACACAGCTATCCCAGTATGCAGCTGAGATGAAGATGATTGAGGCGGTTGAGAGCCATATGTTTGAAGTAAGGTTGCATCTAGCAATCAGAAAGAAAGCGGTGGTATATAATTTTTTTATTTTCAACAGCTGGTTGAAGCGATTTTGAGGGTTGAGAACATAAAGAGCATCATGAACAAGAGGAGAAAGGAGAAAGAATAATTCAAAAGGGGAGGTGGTACTTCTATGCTCGAGAGGAGTGTCAAGACTTTCCATGTGTAGTCTAATGAGAAGAGCAGTGACGCGAGTAGGTCCAAACTGATGAGAAATACTGTTTCTCATAAATCCTCTACGGTGGAAGGCAGTAGAAGGGGAGTGGGGGATAAGCCACCCATTGCTATGTGTGATCATTGTGGCAAGTTCCATGGAGTAGAGTGTTACAAATTAACGATAGCTTGCTTCAATTGTGGGGAGAAAGGGCACATGTCTAGGGAGTGTCCACAGTATGCAAGAAGAGAGGGAACTCAGATGCGAGCTTCAAGGAGAACTGAGACAGTAAGGCATAAGACTGTAACTGAAGTGGGCAGTTCAGATGAAGCTAAGAGGGAGAATCTTCTAGGGAGACCAAGGGGACAAGCACCAACTAGAGTATTTTCCATGACATGGGAGGATGCAGAGACCGCTCTAGAAGTTGTGACTGGTACGGTTAAATTATTTGATGCTGATGTTGTTGTTTTAATTAATCCGGGGTTTACCCATTCCTTTGTTTCATTAAGTAGAACTGTGCATGGTAGGAATTTGAGCCCATCGGATACTCTCTTGATGGTGAGTACTCTAATAGGCTAGTATATTACTATTAGCCAAGTTTATAAAGACTGTGAAGTATATGTCGGTGGGGAACACCTAGTGGTGGACTTAATGCCATTGAAGATGGGAGGATTAGATGTGATATTGGGTATGGACACATTAGAAAGGTATAATACCAACTTAGATTGCAAACGGAAGACAGTGGAGTTTGGATTGGATAATGGAAGAAAGGTGGTATTTATGGGGGACAGAAAAATAGGTTTGTAGAGAATTGTTTCAGCTCTAATAGTAGAGAAGATGATGAGGAAAGGGTGTGAAGCAATTTTATCCTATATGTTAGACACGAGGGAAGTTAGAAGAAATTCCCATGGTCATGGAGTTTCCGGATGTCTTTCCCGAGGAATTACCAGGACTACTGCCACCTAGAGAAATTAAGTTCCCATTGAGCTTCTTCTAGGTACTGCACCGATCTCAATTCTACCTTACCGAATGGCTCCGACGGAGTTGAAGGAGCTTAAAGAGCAATTGAAAGAATTATTGAAGAAGGGGTATATTAGGCCAAGCTCTTTGCCTTGGGGAGCTCCAGTCCTTTTTGTAAAAAAGAAAGACGGATCATTAACAACGTATGTGAATTATAGGAAGCTTAACCATGTCACCATCAAGAATAGATATCCACCCCCATGGATAAATGATTTATTTGATTAATTGCAAGGGGTAAAAGTCTTTTCTAAGATAGATTTGAGATTAGGTTACCACTAGTTGAGGATAAAGGAGTCTGATGTGTCAAAGACTGCTTTCAGAACACGGCATAGGAATTTTGAGTTTTTATTTATACCCTTTGGATTGACAAATATCCCTGCAGCTTCATGGACTTGATGAATAGAGTCTTTAAGTCCTTCTTAGACTAATTTATCGTTGTACTTATTGATGATATTTTGATCTATTCCAAGTGTGATAAGGAGCACGAGGGACATTTAAGAATTGCTTTGGAGACACTGAGGAAGAACGAGTTGTATGCCAAATTCGACAAATGTGATTTTAGCTAAAGAAAGTGGCATTTCTTAGACATGTGATTTAAGAGCAAGGAGTGCATGTGGATCCGGGAAAAATAGAAGTTGTGGTGAAATGGGAAGCACCAAAGAATATAGCAAAAGTGAGAAGTTTCTTAGGTTTAGCTGGGTATTACAAGAGGTTTGTGGAGGGCTTTTCCATGATAGCAACTCCACTTACCAAATTGATTAGGAAGAATCAGAAGTTTGTGTAGACAGAGGAGTGTCAGAATAGTTTTGAGGATTAAAGAAAAAGGCTCACAATTGCACCGATTTTGACTTTACCTTTGAGTAGTGATGGGTATACAATTTATAATGATGCCTTAAGGAAGGGATTGGGTTGTATGTTGATGCAAGGAGATAAAGTGATTGTTTATACTTCTAGGCAATTAAAGCCCTATGAGATGAATTATCCCACGCATGACTTAGAGTTAGCTGCCATAAGTTTTGCATTGAAGATATCGAGACATTATCTATATGGAGTCACTACTAAGGTATTTACAGACCACAAGAGTCTTAAGTATTTAATCAGACCGAAAGAGTTGAATTTGAGACAGAGAAGATGGTTGGAATTTCTAAGAGATTATGATTTAATGATAGACGCCCGGGAAAAGCTAATGTAGTAGCTGATACATTGAGTAGGAAATCTACTATGACACATGTGGAGACGGTATATTTTCCTTTGTTGAAGGAATTAGCCAAACTTAGAGTGACATTGAAACAAGTCAAATATGGAAGTATATTGGCAAACTTTAGGGTAAGCTTAGTGTTGAATGAGAAGATTAAGGAATTGTAAGAACAGGATGAGTACTTGAGCAGGCTCAGAGAAGAGATTAAAAATGGTAAACCTTTTGAAATAGAGGTAAGGAAGATGGATTAATGGTGGTAGGTAACAAATTGTTTATTCCTGATATGTTAGAGTTGAAAGATGAGATTTTTGATAAGTTGCACAATGCTCCCTATACAATACACCTAGGGAGTAAAAAAATGTATAGAGATTTGAAAGAGCACTTTTGTTGGAAAGGAATGACAAATGATGTTACAGAGCATGCTAAAAGTTTCTTAGTGTGTCAACAAGTCAAGGCTAAACACTAGGCACCTTCAGGCAAGATTAAACCTTTGTCTATTCCTGAATGGAAGTAGGAAAAGATTACGATGAATTTCTTGATGTGGTTGCCAAGAACTAATAGGAAACATGATGTAATATGGGTAATTATGGATAGACTAACCAAGTTAGCACATTTCTTGCCAATTAAGCAGATAGATTCTTTAAATGCTTTGGCTAAGAAGTATGTGGAGAGATAATCATGCTTCATAGGATTCCGAGTTCTGTAGTCTCGGATAGAGATTCCAAGTTCAACACCAGATTTTGGGAAAGCTTACAACAGGCTTTGGGAACTAATTTGCACTTTAGTACAACTTTCCATCCACAAACTGATAGACAATCGGAGAGGACAATACGGACATTGGAGGCAATGTTAAGAGCTTGTGTTATGGACTTCAAAGGTTCATGGGATGATCATTTACCTTTAATTAAGTTTGCTTACAATAATTCCTATCACTCAAAAATTCAGATGGCACCTTATAAAGCTTTGTATGGTAGGAGATGCAGAACTCTTATTTGTTGGGATGAGGAAGGTTAAAGGAGACTTGTAGGACCTGATTTTGTATAAGTCATAGTTGATAAGATTAAATTGGTGAAACTGAGACTCAAAGTAGATCAAGACAGAATGAAGAGCTATGCGGATACACAGAGGAAGGAGATGGAATTAGGAGATGGAGACAAAGTGTTCCTTAGAGCTTCTCCATGGAAAAGAGTTTTGAGGTTTAGTAAGAAGGGCAAGCTCAGTCCAAGATACATAGGCCTTTATGAGATCATTAAGAAGATTGGGCCTTTAGCCTATAAGTTAGCTTTACCACCGGAATTGCCTAAGATTCACAATGTCTTCCATATATCGATGTTGAGAAAGTATTGATCTGATCCTTCACACATAGTTCAACCTTCAGAGGTTCAACTAAGAGAGGATTTGACTTATAAAGCACAACCAGTGAAGAATTTGGACTCGAAGGAAAAGGTTTTAAGAAACAAGATTGTGAAGTTGGTTAAAGTCTTACGGAAGAGGCATTCTACAGAAGAGGCAACATGGGAGCCTTTGGAAGTAATGAAGGAGAAGTATCCACACCTCTTTGTGGACTCAGGTAAGAATTTCAAGGACGAAATTCTTTTAGGGGGGAAAATTGTTGAACCACGAATTTTTATTAATTTTTATTGATTAATTTTTATTTAGTTATTTATGATTTGTTTGTTTATTTATTTGTTTAATTATTTTCATAATTGAGTCCATTGATTTAGTTAGCATAAGTAGAAATTAGAAATTAAAATGGAAAAGTTATAATTAAATTAGAGTATAGTTAAGGTATTAGATTAATGGCCTAAGGTAATTAGTCTTTAGATCAAATGAAGGAGGGTTATTTTTGGAAATACTAGATAAATGAAGGACAAAATTAGAAGATTAGAATAAAATGGTCTTGTAAGAAGAAGAGAGAAGAGAGAGTGTCGTGGAAGTGAGAAGAGAGGAAGAAGAAAAACCAAAGAGAGAAGAGAAAAAGAGAAGAAAATCATGGGAAGCTTGGAAGGAAGAAGAAAGAAGAAGAAAGGAAGAGGAAATCAACTTGTTAGAGGTAAGTTCATCATCTTTCTTCTTGCTTTGTTAGAAAGGGATTAGAGAAATAGATCTGTGTAGGGTTTGTGTTGGAAGTGAAGAAGATGAACCCATTTGTTATTTTCGTGGGTTTTGAGTTAGGGGAAACATAGAGTAAAGTGATATTGTGGTATAAAAAGATTTGGATGAGAGAAAGATGGGTTATATGTGAAATGTTGGAAGTGAAAAATTGGAAATTTTGGAAGACGAGTCTGTGAAAGTTTGCCACGACCAACTTTCCTTAGTTCACCGCGACTAGCTCTGGGGTTTGCCACGGAAAACTTTTAAGAATTTACGATGAAATTTCCTCTATGGAAGCATGAATATGTGCTTTTGTATGAGAAAGAGAGGAACCATTTGTTCGCCACGTTCACATTGACAAGAGCCTTCTCCTAGCTGCCCACTTATGGCATATGAAATTCAAAAAATGTACTCGATTCATTCATGGTGTAAACTTCGGTTTCTCCATTTCATTTCTATGAAACCCTCAGGCCATTTGTTGTGCATTGCATTTAAATTATGACCATGATGAAAAATTGTGTACTAGATATGGATGATTGAATATTCATGAGTGTTGTGATGATAATTGCTTAAATATGAATGCGTGACTTTGAATTATGGATGATTGAGTTGCTAAAATTAAATGAGATATAGATATATGTACATTGATATATACATATGCTTGAATTGTGTCTAATTACTGATGGCTATAAACATATTAGCCACTAAGCTATGTAGCTCAACCCATATTTTTCAACTCCTCATAGCAAGAGATCTTTTGTACTAAGTTAGTGAACATTTTGGATAGCTTTATAGGAATATCAACATTGAGCATCCTTATGTATTTTGTTTTAAGCTTTAATGTGTATGATGACATGTAATTAAAGTTTGTTCAAACACTTTTGAATTAGTAATGACACGAAGAATTGAAGTTTCTTTTGTGTATGATTATGCTTATCTGGTGGGTGAGTTTGGATGGTTAGAATTATATTTATCAATGTATGTGTGTTTAGAATATTGGTATTGGTTATTGAATGTGTTTGTTTAGAAGGTTTGAATGTTGGGAGTTCGCCACGACGAAGCCAGAGGTTGGTCGCGGTGAACTTCTCCAGCGAGGCATTCGCCATGGCGAACAATTTGTTGCCGCGATGAACCCACCATTTTGCACGCTGCCAATCCTTTGAATTTGAATCCCTTCGACCCTCCCCTCGTGTAATTCGTACCCGATGGCCTTGAGGGGTCGTCTCAGGATAGGGAATGGGACCCAGGCCTAACAGAGATATTCCAAGAATGCGGGGACTCAGTAAAGATTGAGATTTTGAAGAAAAGGAGTATGCTGAAAATTAGAGGTCATCAATTAAGACCCATCCTGAACAACCCCATGTGAAAAGAGTGCAGACTATGACACTAGATCATAATTTTGTCATGTGAGGAAAATAAGAAATCAAGCCAACTACATTAAATAAAGGCGCTTCTTGAGAGGCAACCCAAAGGAAGTTAATTTTTTTCCTTTACATTTTTGCAATTCTTTCTTACGTACATGTGTGTTTTTAAGTTTGCTAGTTTCTTACTTGTTTTTAAGTTTTTAAACAAAAGGAGAGCGAGAATCAAACAAAAAATTTGTCTTTTTTTATTGTTTCTAAAGACTATATAGTCATGATTAGAGAGTGAATTGATTAAAAGAATCCACGACAACTTTAGCATATACTTTTGCTGTCGTGATTGGTCAACATGCATCATCTTTAGAAGAGTAGTGACTAATGGTTGACACAAGCTAGTGAGATTTTAAGCCTTTATAGATTGACACATTCATATTAGTCTCATTTTTTTTGTTTATGTGTGACCGTCATGACATGTACATCCTGTCTTTGCTTTGATTTTCTATTCAAGAATGCATTTTTATCATACGCACTAACATGAAAATGATATATGCACTATTTCTTTCATAAGATACATTAGCCAAATAGCCTACCCATCATGATTACTTTCCCTTTGTTAAGCCCCCTTGAGCTTTATTATCCTTTCTTTTTGGGCTAACCACATTAAATGCTTTACACCTAACCAAATGTCTTACCCAAGCCTTAAAGATAGTGGAGCATTTGTTGATTGTTGATAATTATGGGTGCACAAGAGTAGTGTGGGGGTATGCATATATGTGGGTTGGTTACAATTGTTGAAATATCATTTTATGTCTTGTGATATAGTTTCTTTTAATTTTTAAATGAAAAGCAAAAGAAAGAAAGAAAAAGAAATAAAACAAGAAAAATGTTTAAACAAAAGTATCTAGGAGAAAAGGCAATTGTTTTGCAAAGTTATTTATGATTAATGTCCCCTCTTAAAGTTGTATGGAATGGGTGACTTGAGTATAATGCATATGAGGTAGACATTTCATTCAAGGGCGGCTCTATATGGTTACAAAGTACTGTTTATGATCAACTTTTGTGAGTGATATTGTTGGATCCCGTTTCCGGAACCCAACTACTTATACAGATTCCCTCATACGGATATCGTTCGATACCTTTAGACTAATCCGAAACCGGTAGAATTTTTTTTTTATCTTATTCATCTTAAAATCCATTTTCAGACTTAAAACTTAACTCGGCTCTTTAAAAGGTCCAAATTTGCTTTAAAGCTTCAACTTAATGAGTAGCCAAATGAATAGTAAATTTTTTTACCATATGAATAGTACAATCTTACCAAATGAATAGTAATCTGGAAATTTCAAACGCCCATAACCTTTTTATCTTAAGTCGAAACTTAACCCATTTTATCCCGTTTTAAAGATCTTGTCAAACTTTATCACCCTTAAGAAATACCTTTTTCTCAAAATTAGACTCTAAGATGCTCTAAAACACAATACAAGGTGGCTGCCCTTTTTTTTTTAAAAAAAATGGACAGCACCTCCCCTAAAAGTTCATCTAGCCAACACTTCACTTTTGTTCATCCCAAACTACA
>JANPWU010000006.1:16723094-16741159 GCA_024707465.1 Erythroxylum daphnites
TGATTGAAAATGTTTATGAGTGAATGTGGGCCCAATTTGAGTGTCGATTTTCGCATATTGTGTTTGTGACAAAAAAAAATTATACTGATTTCTGACTGATTGAGTGCTTTAGCACGCCACCCTCGCGGGGTACGGACTCGGATATCACCATCGATGTCGGGTTCGAGTCATTGCGGGAGTGGGGTGCTACACATATTCAAGCATCCACATGTAAGAAAAAAAAACTGAAAAATGAATTATTTTTCTTCAAATTCTTTATAAAGAAAAAACAAAAAAATCTTCGTTTTCGTTCACCTAATCACTTAACCGCTTTGATACCACATGTATTGCATAACACAAGCCTTAATTGCATATCTCATATCGAACGTGAAAGGGAAAAAATGAAGAAATGTGGAAAATATTTAATTTTTGTTCTATGACTTTAAACGAGCTTTTTGAAGCCGAAATGAGCGCTATTCCACCGACACCTTCACGAGAGTTGCTCACTGAGATGTAGTTAATGTCTCTCTGTAGCTTTCTTAATACTTGAACCTCTGAATGAGTCAGAGTATCTGTATGCTCACAATTTTCTTAATCAGCTATAACAGACCTTAACCTTATATTTATATAGCATCCATATCGGGCTTTCTCATCACAGGTCAAAACATATTTGGTTCACACTGATTGAGTCCATTTTTTTCACTGGACTTCAGCCCACTAACCCAGATCCTTTATTGGGCTACTTTATTATCCTTATCTGGATCAAACTTGAGTAGATTAACCGATAAGTTATTTAAAAACATTAAAAATGTTATTAATTGTTGTCCACTCCATAGGAATATATCTAACACTTTGAGCATTTTATCCTATAGAGTATGTGTCCTTTAGGAACGTGAATCGTAACAGATATGACATACAATTTAGAAAATAGAAAAATCGACTTTAGAGAGTCGTCATTGTGCATAATACTGACTTACTGAGTTCTTAACTAATATGGAAGATAATAAGAAAATATCTAGATCATATTTGTAAAGTTTCTAAATATATACATGACATGCAAGTGAGATAGAAGTGAAGGGTTTTGAGGGGGCTTGGAGAGAAATTATACCGGATCCAATTGAGGTCATACAATCAGGATATCACATCTTAGGGTTATAAGTCTTATTTTTGTATGTAACTCACTTCATCCTTACGTTTTTTTTTCAATGTAAGATTACTCCGCTTGTGAATTTTCAAATCCCCCCTTACAAGTAAATGTATACATATCGGACTAGCTCCTCCTCAACTCATACCTCATGAAAAGCCATTTAAGTTACTCCGTAAATCACCCATTCATCTAACATGAATTGACCTAGCTTTGATATTAAGGTAGGTTTTTGAGGGGGCCTTTAAAAAGTTGGACCAGACCCAATTGAGCCTAAATACAATCATAACATCATATCTCAACCCAAAACTTTAAGACAGTAGATTATGAGTCTTATCTTTGTATATAACTCACTTCATCTTTATGTCTCTTCCTGGTTTGAGATTAGTCTGGTTGTGGATTTCCAACAAGTACTAAATAAGAGGTTCCTTAGACATATAAAACCTTACCATGTAATTGACTTGAAAATGTCTCCCAAAGTAATCGTTAAGCGTGGTAAGAAATCATCCTATTTCAAAACATACAACTTTAAAACATGTCAAGAATCCGTTAAGAGTTAAATGGTGTGATTGATCACAAAACATGTCAAGAATCCGTTAAATGGTGTGATTGATCACCATCTTTCATATTTTCTATAATCTCATCATGAATTTTCAAGGAGTCTTCAATGTTAAATGCCAAAACTACATAGGAAGATTGGGGTGAAGACGAAGAAAGAAGATGACCACGGTAAAGGGCGAGGCAAGTAAGAGGATGTTCTAGAAAGAAGACAACGGCGGATAGGAAAATTGGCGACAATTAATAGGATGGCCAAATGTTGGTGAAGATGACAATGATGGGAGGATAGTAAAATGACAGGAATTTATAATTTTAGAGTTAGGGATATTTAAAATTAGGGGTTTAAAAATTAAGAATTTATTTAATAAAGTTATTAAAATTAAGAAAATAATTTGATTAATTAATAATTACGATTGGAAAATTTAAAAAATTATACATTTCTATTACATCATGAATGATATGATAGACAACTAACGGAGTCGTTAGATTTTCTGTCTACTTAAGATTTAACGTAAACATTTTTTAAACCATAAGGTTTAATATGAACAGCGTCAAACATTAAGTTACAACTTATTTCCAGATGTAAACATTAGCATTATTTCATCAACTTAATACAAACTTGTTATCGTGAAGAGATAGATAATTATGTTAGTCAAATATTCAAACAATCACTTCCCTGACATTACACATCCAACAACAATTTTAAAAGACGGAAAGGGAAAAAGAGATCATGCAACCATTCTGGATCGTTCATATCATAATCGAGCAACAAGATTAACAAAAGCCTCCACATATCCCCAACCATCCTCAATATCCGGCCCCACCCAATAACCATTTATACTATGATTATGGCTACTTACGTTCATACAGGAAGAAAAAAATTCACTACAAAAGCAAGTTGTTGAGTACCAACAAGAGCTTTGGATCAAAAGAAATTGACACCTATTTCTGTTGCGGATAGCATGATGGCTGGCTGCAGCACATGAAATTGGTATTGTCAGTTAGAAGGGAAAAGTAGTCTATCTACTGAATTCAATTAGATTATAAAGGTTTCCATGACACACAGTTTTGGCTTCTATATTAGCAAGTTCCTTTGCACAATAAAAAAACAATACAGTTACAACCGAGGTGGCATCGACAGCTGCTCTAGATTTAGAAGAAAGCAAAAGTTAAAGAAATGATTTGCATGACTTTACATTTTACACATATACAGTACTTGAAGTTTCTCCAGTTAACCTGATGTCAACTTTCAAATAAACTCCAGTCAAACATAGTTTTTAATGAAGTGGTAACTTCCTATATGATGTTTTTGATGCTGAGCCGGGGCCAGAAAACTATATTTATGTTTCTTGATTGTCACATAAAATACATAGATTCCGGCAGATTAGAAGAGGGTACCAGTTCCATTGGTTGCTTTCCTTGGAATTGTGGCCACAGCTCCTTTCTTCTGTCATAATTGCTTGTCAGAACAGACATCAAACTTGTAAATGAAAAGAGTAACAGAGATCAGGCACCCAGCTATCAACAGATATTGAGTTTTATCATAACTGAAGCCATGCCTAATGAACCAAATGTGAGTATTGAAACTCATACAATTGCCATAATGAGAGCACAAGAAGGTAAGAAAGAGATGGACTCATTATGAGAATATGAAGAGCAGGATGTTTCTTATTTCAATGACCAACAAATTTCACGTCCCAAATATTTGGGAAAATTGTCCAATATTATATATGAATCTTACGCAGGTATGCTCCATCTGCAGTCAATGTAATTGATAAAAGCATAATCCATGTAAGGATAGTATAGAAGGAAGAGAAAATTAACAGGAGTTAAGTCACTCAATTATGTGTAAAAGCTTCACCTAAGCGTTCATTAAATAAACATGCAAGAACTTAACGCCCAGAATCAATAAACAGTAACACGGTGTTACACTCCGGCCATAGTCAGCTTCTAATGGCATTGCATTGCAAAAGCTTGAGCAATTAAAATCGTATCTGATTGATGACAGGAAAGGACTTAACCCTGAAATTTCGGATGGTAATGGACCAAAAATGTAATGTTTTCATGTCCCACAATTTGTTAAAAGGTTGCAGCAACAACATAGGGACACCTGCACGGTTTCCCTTGCAAGTAACAACTAGGCAGTATAGAATCCAAACAAAAATGTTAATCCGGTGATGCTTCTCCGAGAACCATAAGACTGACGCTGGAGAAACAAGATAGAATTTCTCACGCTCGGTGATGGCTCATGCTAGGACATTTAATAAATCAGAACAAGCGAAAACAAATCCAAGACTAACTAATTCATTCCCCATTGCCCATCTCATAACTACCTTCACATTTTCAACAGCAAAGCGCGTTGTTAATAATAAGAAAAAATGAATTCCAAGTCGATGGAACAATTCATAGACGTCTAAGACATGTCTAAACCGCCATCAGCACTTAAATTCAGTACAATTTGTTCCAAAAAAAGTTCATACTTGCTTACCTGCGTCAAGAGTATCCATTACCCACTACTCATAAGAAGAAAAATAAAATGACTTTTTGTTAAAAAGAGAGCTAATCAACAGAAAGTTATAAAATAAAATGAAGTAAACAAAGGTTGGAGGTAGGAATAATTACGTGAATACGGGGATTCGGGGCTGAGAAGGGCGTATATAAGCCAGATAAAAATAGGGACGCCATTTCAGCTCCAAGGCTTGCGGGGGTTGGGTTCTTGAAGGGCTTTAGCGAAAGATTTACGCTACTGGAAGTTAGTACAACGCCGTCGTTCGACTGGACATCAATTAGGTTAGACAACATTGGCCTGTTATCAATTTTATTATTGTTACCATCCAATCAATTAAGTATTATCTAAATTAATAAAATTTAGGTGAAGAAATTAAGCTTTAATAATTAACAAATTATTACAATATTTCCTGCAATTTTAGAAGAAGAAGAAGAGAATAGAAAATTCTAAGTGAAACTTAAGGAGTGGATGTAGCATAAAGAAACATATTAGAAGACAAACCCTACAGGACATCTAAGGATTTATTATTGTAAAATGCAAACACATATTGAAAAAATAAAAGAAATACTTTTGGAGTTAGTTTATAAATTTGGATCAATATGTTACAATTTTAAATTGAGTGATCTTTTTTATTTTTTGGATTCGAAGAAACCTACAGACGGACCAAGCGAGCTCACAAGTTAATTAATAGAATGATCATACTAATCCTACTTAATCAACTTTGGTTAGGTTCAATTAAGATACTACGTTGACGAGGAGAAAACTTCAGATGATAAAAGCACTTACTTTTTAAGGATCATAAAAGTTGTGAAAGTTACCCATCTTCACTCCATTTGATGGTGAAGACTTACGGCAATAATAATATTTTTTTGTTCACACCAAAAATTGTCTTCTCTTACGGTAAAGAGCTTTAAAATCAGTTATTTGAAAAGAAATTTAAGTCATTTTTATTATTTACTAATTTTAAATATAAAAAAGATTATTCATTTAGAATCCAACTACATTACATTGCCAAAATCTATATTGTATATTTAAAAAAGAGGTTAACTTCTTATGTTACAATCCTCTTTTCGATGAACCCTTTTTCCTTAGTCCACAAATACAAAATATAAGATTAGTGCCAACAATTCATAAAAGATTCATTAGTCAAGATCACTAATTAATACCAATATAATAGAAAATATATATTAAAAAAACTGTCTATTCTGCATTTTTTTCCAATTCTGGTGCTTCCGCATGCTTTATGCAATTGATCGGATCAAATAAATATCACTTCAACACAAACATATGTTATTAAAAATATCTTAGAGACCCAACCAAACACGAAAGCCATTCTTAAATTTTTACTCCAAGAAATTTGAAGGTATTTTTATTTTGAAGAGCAAAGGGTTCTGAAAATATGACAAAAATAGCAAACTAATAAATAGCAATAAGCGTGAGCAAAGAGGAAGGAAAAACAAGATTGTGACGAGAAAAAGAAAACATTACAACTACTGGATTTACCAGAGTTTGGATCACTAGTTTACTGAAGATGAACAACTAATGAAATGCGTATGGACTTTACAGAATGATAATCGGGACTTATTTTCCTGACTATAAATCGATTTTGATTAATCTCAAATTCCATTTAAATTATAAAGATATAAATGAGCTCTTGATAGAATTGAAGGCACTAATATTTTTTAATGTACCAAGCAAGCTTTAATCTACTACCAGGCTACAAACGAGTAGAAAGCAAGCAGCAAAGCAAATTCCAAGCAAGTCACCAATTTTCACTTTCGCACTGGCGACTTGGCTCGTTGGCAGATTTCTACTCAGCAGTTCGTACATGCAACAAACTAAACAACAGTACTATTCACTATTCAGCAGCAGGATCAATACAAGTAATAACTTAGCATCGTCTTTTCTCTGCATTGAATTGATTTACGTATTCAAAACCACTCGACCATACACTTTGGGTATAAACCTTTATCTGTAGCAACAGAAGACAGACCTTGAAGTTCCTTCTGAACCTTGCGTCTCTCATAGAACACCGAGCACGCAAGTGAGGTGCACTTGACCCCACCTTCCACCAGCCAGTCACCACCTCCACAATGTCGGCATATCTGCAAATGTATCGATAGTCTCAATTAATCCAATGTTTAAGTTGTGAACTAAGTTTTGCAATCCACGAATTCATGCCATATAACATTTGCTAAATGAGGATAAAATAATCGCAGTAGTAATCTTCCAAAATAATTTGAGGAGACATCGGTTCAAGGATAGCAATTGAAGATCCTCAAGTATCCTATATATCTCACGATCCACTAAATGATGCTAGGAAAATTATAGACGACATGAAGCATTGACACGGATCTGGCGCGTTTAACAATAAACACCAACAATGTACAATGCATGAGAGAATAGTAGTAATACTTACAGCAGCAAGATGTTGCATCTCCCTCTCCAATTTTGAAGTTCTTCCAATAAGAGCTGCAGCAATAGCAGTTTCTTTCCCTGCACATTGATCACATATATGTGTGGATGCTCGAACTAACTCACCGCACAAAAAACAATGTTTTGACAGATAGTAATAGTCAATTCTGGTTTTTTGAGGATTCTGAACAGATAATGGTCGCTTAGCAAAAGCTTCCCTGGAAGGGCGGGGTGTTTGAGAAAACCACTGGTTTAAGTCGGCACCAACCAGTCCAAATACTCTCTGCAATGCTGGAATTATTTGTTTATTGATGTAATATAAATTGTTTAATCTATATGGTGAATCAACAGCCAAAAGGTCCAACGGGTCCACAACCATATCAACCAAGCGGGCACCAGGCTCTGCATTGATCACAACATAAGGAACTCGCTCTGCATATCGTGGTTCTGCCCGGGGATCAACTCTCATTGCTTTAGTAGCTACAATCGCTGCTGGTGGCAGTGATGAAGATGACCTTGTACTGTAGGTACCCAAGCGAACCTCCTTTGCAAAAACAAAATCTTGAGGTGAAACCCTGCCTGATAGAATTCGTGCCCACTGCCGCTGCAGATATTCTTTAACCTGTACAAGGAATATGGACACTTAAAATCCAAAGAAAAAGAAAACATACCTAATAATATAAGAGGACAAGATCAGCTGTAGCAAAGAAAAAAGTTTCATAGAAGTCAAAATATGAAGAAATATGCCTAGATAGGGCTACCGCACATGACTTCGATAGTCATGATGATAGTATGGAGGAAGGCCTTTTTCAGAATAATTTTTGCTTCTCACTTTGGGCAATTAGCAATAATTTTTCTGTGGACTTCCGTAAATCTGACAAATGTAGCTTGGCAAGGAAGCACATACTACTAAATAAAGCCATTCATTAACAAAGTTTTAGATCATTATGAAGATGAATAAAGACATGCACAAAATGCAAGTGTTCACACCTCAGAGATATCCTTATGTTCAAAAAAGAGCCTTAAGGATTGCTCCATTATTTTGGCAACAGCATCACAACTGTCCCTGCGAACTGTCTCAATACCTTTGGCATCAAATATAGGTTTAACCTGATCAGCACTTTCATAACTGTATCCAACATAGCGTTTCTTGGTGAGGAGGAAGCACGGATGATATACTTTCTCCAATTTCAATGTGACTGGATTTGGGTTCATTGCTGTTACTGCAGATGCTATCTCTTGGCCAATTTTGAAAGATTCTTTGATAGAGCGTCCCTTGAGAAGGACGAACATGCTGCATAAAGCAAACATAAAAAATTAGAAGTAAAGGGAAAAAACAGAGTTAAATCATAAATTAAAAACCATTTCTAAAAATTCAGTCTTTCTAAAAACTTTTGCAGCACCAGTCAGTTTAATCATTCAGATAATTGTGTTTAAGTGTTCCTGTGCAATTGGATCCTTTAAATGTTAGTAGCTGATGTGGAAATCACGTTCAGAGAATAAATTCAATTGAATTTCAAAATTATGACAATGATTACATTAAGAGAGTGGTGGTGTGAAGCAACTAAACCACAAGTTTGTTACATAATAGTATAATACCCATCCAACCATCTAAACATAGTTTCAGCTCAAAATGAATACCGAGAAAGTAACAGTTATCACTGAAGTCAGACAAGCCTAAACTTTACTGTCTAGGTAAGTAAGTGCAAATAACATGCAAGTCACCAAACAAGTTGCAATGATACAAGCACACTTGCAGCATCTAACTTCTTAAACCTGCCATCAACAATTTCATTTTAAGCCATAGTTGGGAAGAAAATTTTCAGGAAAGTGAAGCTGATAGAAATATCCAGTTCAAAAATCTGACTCGCTAGAATTTAACAGTTTTTTTTAATCGTGCCATATCTCTCAGACAGCATCAATCAGGAATGACTAAAAAAGATCTTATTAATGTCAATTGGATCACAGATTTGCTTTTGTATTACATGGCCAATCACTAAACAGTAAAAAGGTATGATATACCTGTCAGTATCGCCATAGACAACTCTAGCTTTCCACTTATCATTTGCATTTACCAAGGAAATAGCGTTTTCTAGTGTGCTACGTCCACATTGGACTATACTATCAGCAAGCTCTGCACAAGGCATACGACCACTAAACCCAGCAGCAGTATAACCATAAGTTACATTTGCAATCAGCTTTAAAGCAAGCTGTCTTGCATTAAATATCTGAAACAGATCAACGTGCAAAAGTTAGAAATGCACACCATGACAGAAATTGGTTTAGATGTCAGAAAAGCAATTCATCCAGTCCAGGTCATATATAGCAGTGAGAAGATTTCCCGCAACAACCACTAAATGCTAAATTTGCAATGAGCAATAAATAATATATAACCTCATGCGGGTACTTACATGCTCAAATAAAAAAATAATTAAAAATAAAGATGTGGATTATAGGACCTGCTAAGACAATCCAGCAATAATTGATCACTTTTTGGACAAGCATAATACCCTACACATTATCCACTCCAGGATACTGCATAGTAACTTATTTACCGCCAAGTAAAAATGACACAATATTCAAAATGTCAAAAATTTTCCATAAGAAAATGAAAAAAAAAAAGAAAAACCATGTAAATTCAAGCAGAAAAAAACTCAGAATACTTGAGTTTGCTTCTAATAGGAATTTGGATCCCAGTCATACCCTGCATAGGACTTGCTGTGCTGGAGCCAATTTCTTCATCGCTTGTTTCACCATGACTCTGGTTGATAGTATTTCTTCCAGTAACCTAGGTAGTATGCCCTGACGAATCTGTTAAGCATATGACATGAAAGTAAGATTCCCACTTTTTTTAACCATCATGCTGGGATAGGAAGAGAAAGCACAAAAGGGTCCATGAGGAAAACCAAATCTGAAATAAAGAATGAGGATAAAAAAAATCTGTTACGCTAAGGCTAAAACATTAAAGCTACAAAGACTAGCAATCTCTTGCAAGCCTTGGATTACGATCTAGTCATAGGACGATTCTACTTGGGTTCTTTTTTTCTTTATGGAAACCTATGGTGAGAGGAGTGGTGGAAGGGTAGAACTAATCAAAGGGGCTACATACGTTGGAGCTTGAAGGAAAAGAAAGATGCATATCTCAAGTTGATAAACTTTTCTGATTGACTTTCTCATTATGTTCAGCTGTTTGAATAACCAAGCTAGGCTGGTATTTTAGATGATACATGATAATAGGAATTTTAATCCCTTTATTATAGGATTTGAATAAGAAATAAAAGGCATAATCCTAATAAAATTCTATAATGTTTTGTAGGATAATTTTGCAATATGATTACTAATATCATCTTCATTGTTTCCTCAATTTATGGACCCATGGTTGCAGCCCTGATTATTCTCATCCTTCTTGATTTTGTTTTACCCTATCATCCTTCTTTCCTTTCTGAGCTTGATCTCTCATGATTCCACTTAAATGCTTGCCCCAAAACGTGTCTATACCAACACCCCCGGCCTCAATCATGAGCTTGTCCTTAAACTCAAATTTGGGTAAAGTTGGTGAAATCAATCCAAGGGTTCCCAAGTGACCACAGCAGGTGGTATAGCATCCCATTGAACCAAAATTTCTAAGGCACCACGATTGAGGAAAGAGTGGAGAATGTGGAGGGAAATAGGCTTCACACATCTTTTCATTAAGGCTAATAGTGGTAGTATTGCAAAAGGTAGCTCACCAATGAACTTGAGAGAAACATAGAAGACATCATGTATGCAACTATTGAGAGGAAGCTCTAGCTGATAGGCAACCTACTCAATGTGGCAGAGGGCACATAAAAACATTGTGTCAATTTATGATGTCAATGGCACAGTAGATAGAGCTTTTTTGTGTGGGTGCAACCTCACAAAACCAAGGTTGAAGGACAACTCCCTATTTGCCCCATTATACTACCTCTTCATTTGAACAAGGTTTTAGTGAAGCCAACTGGAAACCCCATCAAAATCTAGTCACACTGTTGTAAGATGTCCTCCATTGCTCTCAACTTCATTGTGACCCTTAGTATAAGAGAGAAGGCATATAGGGGCCCTCCCATAAACCACCTGAAATGAAATAGCATGTAAGATAGTGATCCTCTACAAAGCATCTTTAGTACATATCAAAGATCCAAATGACCACCTCAGTTTGCCCAACTAATTGTGGATGTGCAAATGAGAGATTGAGCTTGAACCTATTGAGTCGAAACAACTCTAACCAAAATTTACTTGCGAACACAAGATTACAATCACCAATAATGGACTCAAAGAGACCATGAAATTCATCTAATAACTCATCCATCAAAGGAATTGGAAACTTCTCCTTCACCATTTTTGCATTAAACTCCCTGTAGTCACATAAAAACACTATAATCCATATTATTCCTTTTACCAATAAAACTACCGAGGGAAAAGGGGATTGACTAGGATGAATGATTCCTTTATTAAGCATGTCTTCATATGACTCGTTCGGAACAAGAAGGGAATGTAGTGGTCTTCTATAAGCTAGTGGCGGTCCTTCTAATTCCCAAAACAAATCCTAATACTACACCAATAACTTCTCTAACACCAAATGAGAACTTGTTGAATACTAAATTGAGAACACCTTAGGCATGACTTTCATACTTTCCCCTACCATGTCACCTTTTTATCATTGAGCCAAAGGACATTGTCAAGGGGGGAAAATCCCACACAATTGTATCCAATGTGGGCTTCCAATTCACACTTAACACAACATCAAAATCATCCAGTAATATCATATAAAAATCAACACAAAGAGTCAAAGGGAACTTGTAAGCACATCCCTTCACACATGTTGGGACTTGGAATTTCTTCACCATGTGCTACAGAGACTTGAAGGCTTGATTGTTTTTGGTAAGGAAGACCAAGCTAATTCACTACTCCTTCACTTACAAAATTACGAATGCTTCCATAATCCACTAAAACCAAAACCCATCGCCCTTGTATGCATGCCTTAATATGCATAGTTTGTGTGTTTAACTTATAATTGCATGGAAAGACCTTAGTCTCTAAGGCAACATAACTTTATCCTCATCTTCACCTTGTTTGAAGTCTGCTACTTCTAACAAAACAAAGGCATTTTCCTTTGCGGCCACTAGTGTATGCCTCATCGCAATTGTAACACAACCCTTGGCCCTTCTTTTTGCCATTTCAACTTGATTTAGACATTTGATAAAGGCTGGTTGGTGCACTTCCTACTAACTCCATATTGCTATTCTACGTTAGTCCTCTCTGACTTCCCATGATATTCTGAGTTTGTCTCAATGCTATCCAGTTATAACCTTGGTGTGCCCCTTTACTAAGTTGTAGCTTCCTCTCGAACGCCCTAGCAAGGCTCATGGCTAAAATAAAATTTATAGGGCGATAAATTTCCACATCGAGGGAGATGGATTGAAACAATCCCACTATGAAAATATCCACCTGCTGATCCAGGTGCGTCCTATTGGCCTGCACAAGCAAACTCTAAAATTTGCTCATGCATCTTTCTTTGACCCTGTTTGTTGAAGGGTGATGAATTCTCCAAAGGGAATGCTTCACATTGGTGGTCCAGAACGAAGATGGCACAATTCCTTGAAATGCTCCAATGATAAATCCCAATTTTCATAGGATAAATTAATAAAAAACATAGTTGGTGTCTCTAGTTATATAGAATGAAATGAATCCAACCTTGTCCTACTCAATTATTTGTTGGTTGTAAAAGAACTAATCACATCTATATAAACATCCAGTTAGGTATCACAATTGAGTTTGGTCCTTGTCCTACTCAATTGTTTGTTGGTTGTGAAAGAACTAATTACATCTACATAAACATCCTAGTTAGGTATCGCAATTGAGTCAGGCTCGGCCTTGCCTGACCCGAAGTCAGTAGACCAAGCTTTGATTTGATCAAACTTCAAACAAGCTTGGATGGCCTAACCACTTACCCAAAACATCATTTGGACCTAAGTTCATAGAAACTTAAGACCAAAACAATGTTATTGTATGAATGTCCCCCTAATGCATATTCTAGTTAAGCAAGCATTGGTACCTTGTTGCTGGTTTCCTGCTCAAGTCTTTGGCTTACTGAGCCTTCTTGACTATAGACATATTGTCAATTATGGCAGTAAGGGCATCAACTACCGCTTAATGCTCAACTTTGTTTTCCTCCAACATATGGTTTATCATCTTTATTATTTGGTTCATTAAGTTGCTTGAATCTCCTGTGACTCCAAGCTTTGATACCAAAATGTTGAAAGACTTAGATTGGGATCTAGTCACATGACAATTCTGCTTGGGTTTTCTAGGGGACCTATGGTCAAAAAAGTGTTGTAAAGGTGGAGCTTATCAAAGTGGGCTACCTACCTTGGAGCTTAAAGGAAGAGAGAGCTAAACTTTTCTGCTAGCTCTTTCATTATGTTCAGCTGTTTAAATAAAAAAGCTAGGCTACTATTTTAGGTAGTACATAATAATAGTTTATAAGACTTCACTAGGAAATAAAGACACAATCATAATAGAATTCTAGAATATTTTGTAGAATACTTTTGCAGCATGATTAATTGCTATCCTCTTCATCGTCGCCTTAATTTATGGGCACTTGATTACATCCTTGATTCTTGCCATCATTGTCTTGATTATGTTTTGCCGTATCATCTTCTTTCCTTTGTGAGCTTGATCTCCCTTGATTCTACTTGATCTATTTTTTCTTCTTCCATAATGCGTCTATAACAATCTCCATTTAGCAATACAGAAACAGTGGACAATTAAGGCATTGAATAAATTTCATATGACTTATCTCCCACAACTAAAAAGTGAATAGAAATCCACATAAGAATGAATGGACAACAGCAAAGAAGGGAGGCCATGAGTAGGAGACCACAATCAATAAAGGAGAAAGGAGTGAAAAGAAGCAACTTTTACATATGCCTCAATGAAAAAGGAGACATAGTGATGAACCACGAGTACCCAAAGAAACTAAATCAAGGCCAGATGATGTTTATAAAGGATAAATAATAGTTGAATCAGCCACATAGATAACAAGTTATTATGTAAGAGAAACAAAAAAAAAAGTAGTTCAATTGAGCATATAAGCTAATATTAAAGCTTTTACGTTTGCAATTATTCACTAAGATATATGAAAAATGATTGATGTGTCTGCTAAAAGTTTTTACAAGAAAATTTTCAAAGAAGGTGGTAAAATAGGGAAAAAGACAAGAAAATACATTGATAGTACTTACTTCAGCTGGAACATACAACACTCCATTGGGAGTAATCAACATTTTGTCTTTCAAGTTGCGCACAACATTTGGATCTGGTGAAAATGAAGAAACCCCTAGAGTATTTACCTTTGAAGGTGAAATATTTCCAAGACAAGTACAAAAACAAAGGTTGTAGGCAATAATCATTGAGGGATAAAGAGACTGAAAGTCAAGGACAACAACTGGATCTGCATAAAAACCAGATTCTGGCTCCATCACAAGTGGCAAACACTCCATTGCTGGTTGAGACGCAACCTGTATAACAGACGGACAATTTGATATTCAGAACCAAAGCTTCTCATCATTTCATGAAAACTGTGAAGGTCATCAGCAGCCACAATGCAACATGATCCTCCCCTTACCAGCTCCCAAAATTATGCGGAAAAAATTTAGGATCTATCAAATAAGTTTGGATCTTGGGTGAGTTTATATATGCAGGGTGAATGGTTAACTCAAACTATTGTACAGATGCTTAAGGTAAATGCAAATACAGTCACTGCTTTGATGCCAAAAAAAGTTTGTAAAGTATTTCAAGAAAAGAAAAAGGCAGAATGAAGCATCATTAAGAAGAATTTGCTACAGACAAACTCACAGCAAATAACTTGGTTACTCATTGAACAAACAATGAGGGAAAATTTTGACCATTTTTTAAATTTAGTGGCCTCCAATACTTCCCAGTATTAGACACAAAGAAGATAAAACAAGTACAAATAAAATCCATACAAGTATAAGGAACCTAAATGATGTAAAAATACAAATCTAAAAAGCAAGACTTGCTTGGGATAATCATAACCTGTTGATTCCCCGGAGAAATGGCCAGATAATTTTGAGTATGTGCCAATCTTAGAAGCATGGATTCGACACGGTATTGTGAACCTCGTGAGATAACTGAAAAGAAGTCAATGCCAAATATGCGAGCAAGTTCTGATGTCCGATTGATCTGAAAAAGCATGCACATCATAATCACGTGAAAGTTCATAGATTTATTTGTTTGAAACCAAACCATCCTTGTCAGTACATTCATATATTTATCTAGCACTATATCCTTTCAATAGTTCAAAAAATTAAGTTGTAAAGACATTCCTTAACATTGAAAGGGTTGATTTTTAATATACTTTGATTAATTGCAGACAAGCAATAGACAACAAGTTGACCTATTGCATCTAACAGAAATAAAAGAAGGCACTCTTTTCCACGTTTTTACTAGGAGCCTACCAAAAATGTTATAATCTCATGAAATCATTCTTAATATCTTATTCAACATGACAAGTAATATATGAATAATAACCAAACGTCATCTAGAAAACAAAAATATTGAAACATACAGATTTAGCCTATGTTATTTTATATCACTAGAAACTGTGTGATTAAGCTAATAAAAGCTTCATGGACGTAGTTAATCTATTATGGAAAATGAAAGGAACAACAAAAAATTAACAACAATGTTGTAGCAAATACAAAATGTCAATGGGATGAGAATTCAGAATGGTGCTCTACCATATCAAGTTGATTCATGATCTCAAGGTTTAGTTTTGCTCTTTCTATCACATATCCAATACATTTATATCTTGCTCTCCCAGGACCACTACAAAACCAATTTGTTAAAACCTTGTAGGGAATAGAGGGAATTTTTCGTCTTAAAACAGCTTCGCCAACAGCTTCAACAGTATACATATTAAGTTTAACTTCTCCACGCATGAGCCGCCATACATTGAGGATGATTCTGCCATCAACATGGATACCACTAGCATGAGTCCGACCCCACTCATCCTCAACTATTGCATCTTCTGACAAAGCAGGGTCAGCAACCAAATTCTCTTGCAAAATGGTATCCATGTTGGAAGTTTTCTTCTTGGTAGGGCCTTTGTCACTTTTCATTGGTATCCGAGAAATGTCATTAAGTAAGCCAATACCAAGACGGCCAGCCCTCTCAGCCAAAAAGCCAAGTGAACCACCTTGTATATCCCAACCCACAATGATGTCAGGATCCAATGAACCAACGACTGTTATAAAATGGTCAAACAGTTCCTTCTCTTGAGAGAAAAAGAGTATCTTTTTCGCAGAAATTCCATCAAAACTCCTGCATACAATCAATTTATTATGAATGGTAAGACATATTTGTTGTGGAAACGATTTTTTTTTACATGACGTAGAATCACAGGTGAAAAAAGGGATTTATCTTGTCACAAGAAAAAGGATGAGAACTGTCCAATCTAGATTTTGTTAGTCATGTTCAGCAAAAACAAAGTTTTGACCAATGAGATCTAAACTGTGCAAACAATCAAAGGTTCACACACACCAAACCCAAATAATCAACCAACATTCACATTTCAAAACAACTTAAAAACGCTAACCCTGAAATCAGTTTTCCATAGACTAATAGTAACAAATATGCAAATCTTACTATTCAACAATCCATGTACATATAAAGAAGAAAAGACCAAGAGATAATAGCAAATTCCTACTAATCATATACCTTAAAGCAGTTTAAAGACAAATGTTAAGCAAAGGAAAAAGATTTCTCTCTCAATGCAGATAGTCGTGTATATGTAATAAAAACAAAATAGATAGCAAACGAACAAATTCCAATACCTGTGATCAGCATCACTATTACTGTACAAAAGTATGTAATGCTCAAAAGTCACATCATTATCGTGTTGAAAAGCAAGAGCTAAAACGTTGATGGAATCAAAGCAAGGATCTGGCCGAAGATCTCCTCTAGAATTCGCATGCACCTATCAACAAGTGTACCATAAGGAAGATTCATAGGGTTATTTTCTTCTCCAGTTAAAACCAATAAAGCATGCACCACCAGGTAACATCAAGTATTAAGTTCTAAATAACATGTCAAAGGGCATGCAACTAAAGGGACATGAAAAATACAAACACAAAGAACAAAAAAATGGAGAAAGCATTTCCTTGACGTTAGTAATACCTCCACACTTAACAATGTTAATTGTTGTCCGGCACCAACACTGGCAGGATCTCGAAATCCAATTTGACTCAAGGGAGTAGGCCTTGATCTCTGCTCTGGCCCCGAAATATGAGACATATCTACAAGTTCATGAGCACATACATTTCGTGGTACAACATTTCCTTCATTTTGCAACATTTTTTCAGTCCTATCACCGCTATGGTCAAATCCTACATCATGATCATCATTTCCCTGTTGAATTTCATCAAGTGTAGGCATCAAATGTGATGCAGAACCTGATTTAGTTGCGGCCTTGTTGCCAACTATGGGTGATGAATTATGCAAACCAATCTCAAAAGGGCCTGCAAAATGCTCAGTGTTGAGAAAGACTTCTAAACTTTCAAGCCCATTGGACTAACAAAACAAGTTACCTTTCATCAGCGCAGGCTTAACTAATGCCTCTTTAGGCTCTCGAGAAGCATCTGAACAACCAGAACCAAAAAGTTCAAATGATATATAAAAGAAATTTGTGTAGACTAACAAAATTCCCACCAACTCATTCCTTACCTTGTAAAAATGATCTATATACACAATCTACCGAAGGGGGTGAAAAGACTGGTGTCAAAAGATACAAAACTGAACCATCATTTTGAACATGAGTTGGAACACCTATGCTAGCTTCTTGCAGAGTTTTGGACTCATCACTCCAAAAGTGCTTTTCAATTGCATTTTTCCCTAGACCATACTCTCCAAAAAATGGAAGAAGATGATCCAAAGTACTTCCTTTAACTAATAACATATACAAAACAAATGAAAAAAAAAGGAAGTCGATCAGAAATATTTCCAATAAGGAAATCAACAAAATCTAGAAGCATACGTACATAGGATCCAAGGCTTTTTTCTATAAAAACTCAGTTGTAGACTACAAGAGACTATTAGTTTGACCAAGGAAATCAACAAAATCTAGAGGCATATTTACATAGCATCCAAGGCTTTTTTCTATAAAAACTCTCAGTTGTAGACTACAAGAGACTATTAGTTTCACCAACTAAAATTCTACCCATATATCAGAGAGGAAGTGAAAGCTAAAGGGTCTAATAAGAGTGTGAAAAGTGCAACCTGACATGTCATCTTTATTGTCCTCATTGACAAAAGAAGGGTAGGAGGATACAGCAGGTGACGATGAAGCATTTTCACATGCAACACCTTCCCAATCTGCCACAGGGGGATTTTTGAGAGTCAAGCCAATAGTGTCTGGAGAAGGTG
>JANPWU010000006.1:17183861-17199044 GCA_024707465.1 Erythroxylum daphnites
TCAGATATTTCATTAACTTTCTTAATAAGTGTGCATTCCTCTAAAACGACACTTATTTTAAATAGGAGGAAGTATTAGATGTGATATCATTAACATTATTAGTTTATATATGATATTCAAGTTATGTGTATTTTGCCATTATTTTTAACGGAAGTATAAGAGAAAATTTTGTTAAAATGCAATGAACTTTTCCAAAAATTTTAAAAACTATTTTTTTAAAATCACTTAAACCACATGAAAATCTCATATCTTTAACCATTTATTTATAATCATATTTTCAAATACCAAGAATTCTAATTCTAATTATACTAATAGTAAAGATATTCGGTTTAATTTATTGCCATAGTATGTTATATCAAGATGAAAATGAAAGGATTATTTTTATAATGTATATTCTTATATACAGGCCTTGCTTTATAGTAAAGCAATTTGTACTTAATCGACACTTAACTTTGAAATTTGCACATCCAATTAGAAAACAATAACGTGCTTTTAATTTAATCATAATTTTAATGCAAAAAAATTATGATTAAAAAATTATTTAGGTTATTTTATATTTATTAGTCTTAATTATGAATTAAAAATATAATTAATTTTTAAAAAATAAAATAATTATCTTCGGTTACATATTATAATAAAAATAATAAATTCATTTTACAATTGTAGAATTAAGTCTGTTCAAATTTTTATCCATATTTTGAATATTTTATAAGTGTTATAGTATATTTTGAACCTACAAATTATTAGGATTTAGTTTGCATTTTAATAAATAAATTTAGGGTCTAATATGCAACTTTTTACCTATTAATTTTGGTATAAACTTTTGAAACTAAAATCTAACTTTTAAATATATGTGCTTTTTGTTGTATTATCTTTGAGAGCTTAAATGTTTAATTTATATAATTACAATTTTAAATATAAGTATAGTCGACTTCCATCGACTAGTTTTGGTAAAAAGTCTGAGCTCATATCAAAGCTCGAGATCTGATCAACTCAAACCTAACTCATTAACTTTAAATCCGATCAAGGCGAGCACGAGCCCTTTTTGTCGAATAGTAGATAAAAGCTTACGTTACTTTTATGGTCGTGTAATGAACATCGCCGACGATTTGGGTCTCTAGTAGAAATCTTTATTTTGTGCCAAAGTTTGTGAGATCTCAGTGACGGTAAGAAACTGGTTGGGGTCTCGCAACAGTGCGCTGGCTTTCATCTTGGATCTTAACGTTAAAGCAGTCATGCTGTGAAAAGCTTCATTATAGCAAGAGCACGAATCTTGCATCACACTGCTATCGCACTTCAGATTTGAATTTGGGGCTTCAAATCTAGGGTCGGGTCGCTAACTGCTTCAGATTTGGACCTGGGTCGCCACTCCTCTTGTTATCGCCTCTCACTGGTCACCTAGGTCCTCACTTGGGTTAAACAAACCCCAGTCATTAATTGATATTATTAAAGCTACTCCATTCATCTCTTCTTTTAGGACAATGATCTCAACTCAAGTTCCTCTCAATCCGACTGATAATAATCGCCAAGTAGCTAAGAAAGTCCGACTCTGGGAACGTGAGGAAGATCCCCCTCCTAATCCCCCTGATATCCAGAGCAATGCAATAGTTATAGTGTTGTGGTCGCTGGTCAACATAACAATATCAGAGGTGAGAACGACATTGACTGACCGGTGGAGGATCCCATTGAAATCACGGAGGGAGACATTGCTATCATTAACGACAAATTTGGCTTGGGCATTAAACTTTCTAACACCTTCAAGGGCAAACTAAATAAACTCTGGGCTAATGCAGTGGTCATTAAACTTCTGGGCAGAGCGTTAGGATTTAACATGCTCAAATCACGTTTGCTTGCTCTGTGGAAACCAAAAGGCCTAATGAAAGTGGTGAACATTGAAAATGATTTTTATCTCGTCAATTTTTTTGAAGAGGATGATTATGTAAGAACACTTACCCAAGGACCGTGGATAATCGCCGGTCACGCCTTGTCTGTGCAGCCATGGTATCCCGAATTTTGCCCTTCTTCCGATAAGATCTCCCATGTGGTCGCTTGGGTGCGATTTTCAGACCTCCCAATCGCACGTTACCACTCTTCCATCCTCACTGCGCTTGGGAACCTGGTGGGCTGCACGGTTAAGATTGATAGTAACACACAACTTACCCACTGGGGAAAATTTGCACGTGTGGCAGTCGATGTGGATCTCAGCTTCCCGCTTCGTTCCATAGTGGAGCTCGATGGGGAAATCATCAAGGTGGCCTACGAAGGCCTTCCCCAGATCTGCTTCTCATGCGGGCCGGTCGGACATGGTACCCTAACTTGCCCCAACAAACCGGTCACCCCAACTCCCACCGCGCCACCCACAGATGGCCAGCCGATGTCTCCTCCCCCTGACACCTTCGCGAACCCATCCTCGGAGACTCTCCCACACGAGGAGTTTGGTGAGTGGATGTAGGTTACTTGTCGACCTCGTCGGCAACTGCCCCTCTCTTCGGTGAAACGACCTAACAGTTTCAACGATCCCTTCCTCACGGGAGGGCTCGCGCTTCCTGGCTCTGAAAGCAATAGATCAATTGGAGAAAGTCGACTCTTCACTTCAATCAACTGAGGTGATACCTCACCAACTCACCCAGCCTTCGACGTCGCATCAACGGCCTACTCAACTTGCTCCAATTCCCTCGTCGTTTAAGGAGACCAGACTGAAGAAGGGTACATTGTATGGACGCAAAACTTCGCTTAATAGAGTAAATAAGACGACGATGTCTTCAACTAGCTTCCCTCTCGGTGGGTTGCACCAAACCTGACTAGGCCACGCAGCTAGCCCAGCCCCCCAGCCCCTACCTCAGCCCATTAGTCAGCCCCCAACTCAACCCACCCCAAACTTCACTGACCCTCCTAGTCACGCCCAGCACCTTCTGGCCCAGACCAATCTACAACCCTCAATTCCCACTAACTCCAGCAACAACGTGGGCCATGTGGCCCTGTCCATTCCCTCCCACTCTCAGGTTATAATTCAGGACCCGTCCCTCCAATTGCCCAATCACAAACATTTCGACTCCGGGGCCATGAAGGAGGATCCCAATGAGGACCACCTACCCACTACTTCAACGTTGCCCCCTCCATCCCATACGATAACCCCTCAAAGACCTCCAGATTAGGAGCCTGAGCCAACCTTAGGTACCGACATGCATTTGGCACAGGATACTACCATGGAGGAGACTCCACATATTCAGACGCTAGATTAGGCAGAGGAGTTATCAGTAACCGCAGGTAGCTCCCCGACTAACTAAATTCCTCGTTCCTGTTTTTATTATGATACTCTTATGGAACTGTCAAGGGGCTGGAGGTCGGACCTTCAAGCCCATTCTCAAAAATTACCTCCGCATATATAAACCGCGTTTGTTGGTTCTAGTTGAACCTTAGATTAGTAGAACTCGGGCGACGAAAGTCATTCGGAGCTTAGGCTTTACGCAATCTTTTCAGGTTGAAGCTGAGGGGTACTCAGGCGACATCTGGCTCTTTTGGCGAGAGGATATTGAGGTCAGAATTCTTATCGTCCACCGTCAATTCGTTCACACCAGCATCGTGTGGGACCACTTGGCCTTTAACTTTACATCAATTTACGCTAGCCCTACGTACTCACTTCAACATTGTTAGTGAATATATAAAACCAATTAAGTTGGCCTCACACAACAGCTTAAGCTATTGTGGTGAATCGGTTACTTAACATGGTATCAGAGCCTTTATAACCAAGTGATCGTGAGTTCAAATCCTACCACCTACCTATTATTCAGCACAAGGTAGAGTGGGCATGTGCAAGTTTCAAGCCCAAAGGGATTTCACTTGAGGGGGTGTATTAGTGAATATATAAAACCAATTAAGTTGGCCTTACACAAAAGCTTAAGCTATTGTGGTGAATCGGTTACTTAACAAACATTACTTATGGCAGTACCTCCAACAAATTGCCAGCATCACAGTTTAAACCTTGGCTGCTGGGCGGCGACTTCAATGCCAAACTGGAGAGCACCGACAAATGCGGAGGTTCCTGACTTCAACCAATTGTTAATTCTCACTTTCAGGATTGTATCCAGAAATGTCAACTTCAGGACCTAGGCTTCTCCAGCCCTCGGTTCACCTAGAGGAGGGGAAATATCCTGGCACGGCTAAACCAGGTCTTCTATTCTACTCTTTTGCATTCTGCCTTCAAAGACACCACGGTCCACCACCTACCCTTCCTAAAATCGGACCACCGACCTCTTTTAGTGTCCCTCCGAACCCAACCTCGAGATCCTCCTCCCCATAGATCCTTCCACTTCCAAGCTGCTTGGGTGACGCATGCTGACTTCAGTCAATTTGTTGCGAAAAATTGGAAGCCTAATGACTTTGATCTCAGCAGTGCGATTCGAGGTTTTTCTGATAAGTTACAACACTGGAATTCTTCCACCTTGGGAATATCTTTTCACCAGAAGCACCGCCTCCTGGCACGACTTGCCGGCATTCAAAAACAATTGGACGAGGAAGACACAATCTCCCTCCGAGGACTAGAGGACCATCTCTGGACTGAGTTAGAACAAGTCCTCTTCCAAGAAGAGCTCTACTGGCACCAGCCATCTAGGAGCCAGTGGCTCTGTCAGGGGGACAGAAATAAGAAATACTATCATACACTCGTTATGGCTAAACGTAGAACCGTGCAGATTACATCATTGAAAGATGCAAATGGAAATATTTCCTCAGGACCACGGAACATATACAACCTAGCTCAAAAATTCCTAGAGAACATTTATTTGAGTAACAGGCAGCAGCCTCTTACCAACCTGCTCCGTGGTCAATTTCCCTCCCTTCCCCTCCATGCCCTAGATGAGCTAGACAGCCCCCCCAGTCCGACGAAATCAAAACGACGATTTTCTACATGGCCCCTAACAAGACCCTGGGATTTGATGGCCTACCCGCTTTATTCTACCAATCCCAATGGGATACTGTGGGCCCGTCCTTGACTCTGATCTTTCAACGAATTTTTTGCCATGAAGTTTGGGATTTGGACATGAACCGCACCATCATGGTTCTCATTCTGAAGATCCAGTCTCCCACGATGATTACGCAGTTTCGACCCATCACTCTTTACTCAGTGGCCTACGAAGCCATTACTAAAATCATTGTTAATAGGCTTAAACCCTACCTGGACAAACTGATCGCCCCTACCCAATGTAGCTTTGTTCCTGGACGCCTGATTACAGATAATATTATTATTGTCCATGAAGTTATACACACCATGAAACGAAAAACAGGGCATCACGACATAATAGCTTTAAAGGTTGACCTCGAGAAAGCTTATGATCGACTATCCTAGGACTTCATCCAAGACACCTTACTTGACTTGGGGCTCCCCGCATCCCTGATTAGTCTCATTATGAAATGCATCTCCTAGGTTTCCATGCAAATTCGGTGGCAAGGTGAACTTAGAAAAGCCTTTCGTCCTTCGCGAGGAATTCATCAGGGCGACCCCCTCTTGCTGTACCTTTTCGTCCTCTGCATGGAACGGCACGGGCAATCCATCAACCACACTGTGGCGCAAGGTCGCTGGCAGCCAATCACGTTAAGCAAAACTAAACTGTCACTCTCTCACCTATTCTTCGCCGATGACCTCATCCTTTTCTCTCTAGCGTCTCTTGATCAAGTGGCCATTATTCGGGAAACCCTCGATTCTTTCTGCGCCACTTCAGGACAACGGATTAGCCACGCTAAATCTCGATGTTATTACTCCAAGAACATTTCTCCGGTGACGGCTAATGGGTTAAGCAGTGCCTTGGGCTTCACACAAACAAAAGACCTTGGTTGATATATTGGAGTCCCACTTTTGCACGAACGCGTGAACAAGCGAACCTACTAGTACATTCTTGATAAGGTGCACCAACGCTTAACAGGCTGGTCAATCAAACTGTTATCCTTTGTTGGACGCATCATGCTAGCTCAATCGGTGTTAGCAGCCTTACCTAGTTATACGATGCAGACGATCTGCTTGCCCCACAGCCTTTGTGATGCCATTGACAAAATACAACGCCAATTTTTGTGGGGCTCATCTACTAGCAATAAGCGGGTTCACCTGATTAACTGGGAGACTATTTGTCTACCTAAAGAAAGGGGGGTCTTGGTCTAGGAAACTAATGATGCCTTCCTAACTAAATTAGGATGGACTCTGGTTGCCAAACCTCATGCCTTATGGGCTCAAATTCTCATAGCAAAATACAAGTTTGAGGTTAATAGCCTGCCCACCTCTATTGACACAACTAGAGGCTCAATGATTTGGAAGAGCATAAAGGGGACGTGACACCTGGTGATACAGGGCATGAAATGGATGATTGGCGATGGCGATAGGATTCGATTCTGGTTGGACCCTTGGCTTGAGGGCATAGACCCTCTTATCACACACGCAATCACCAACATTCCTGCAAGCTCGAGTACCCTCCGGATTAACCAGTTTGTGGATGAGGATGGAGACTGGAACTGGGCTACCATACAAGCTTACCTTCCACCTTCGATATGCTGACGAATCGCCGGGACACTCCCCTCGAAACCGTTTCTAGGACAAGACAAGGTCATCTGGGGCCTTTCTGATACGAGGCACTTCATGGTCGCTTTCACCTATTCCATGTTATTAGAGCACGATGACATTGCGATAGATGGCTTCTGGAAGTTAATTTGGCAATGGAAAGCCCTCAACGCATTAAAACCTTGCTATGGCTCCTTGCGCGTGATCGGTTACTCACTAACCAACATCGGCTGCGTTGGCATCTAACTACAGATGACTCTTGTTACCACTGTGGCCTTGACGAATTCGCACTGCACACTCTAAGAGACTGCGACAAAGCCAACCAAGTGTGGAAATCCTTTCCCCCTCACGTTGTTCATCATGAGTTCTTCTCGTTGTCGACTCGTCAGTGGCTCAGTACTAAACTCCGCCATCACGGGCATGTTTTTGGACAGGATTGGTCGACACTTTTTGGAGTCATTTGTTGGCTCCTGTGGACCTGGCGGAATATGACAATTTTTGATGATCAGTTTAGTTGGCCTTCCTCACCCATTTCTCTCATTGTGTCTTTTGCAGATCAGATATAGAAAGTTGACGTCTGGCAAAGTCAAGCTGTTTCAGGACATCGGCCTCGTCACGAGCAACTGGTCGGATGGAGCCCACTGCCAGCAGGATGGGTCAAGCTCAATACAGATGGCATGTGCACACCTTCCTCCTGGACAGTCGCAGCGGGAGGCATCCTACGAGACAGTTCAGGCAATTGGCTTGGAGGATTCGTCCAAAATCTCAGCTGGTGTTCCCCGGTGAAAGCGGAACTCTGGGGCGTGTTTTTGGGACTAACACTCGCATGGGCAATAGGTTATTGCCGGATTAAACTGGAAGTGGACTCGATTGTGGTGATCAACCTCCTTTCTTTCGCGGCAAGCCGGTCCACGACTTTCAATCCAATCGTTCAAGGGATTAGCAAACTGTTTATTCGGAATTGGACGGTGATGCATCGACATATCTACCGAGAGGGTAACAGATGTGCTGACTGGTTAGCTAGCTATGCGGAGCAGTTTGAGATAGGATTTACTTCTTTAGATACTATACCTAGTGGGTGCCAATCTATCCTCCTAGAGGATATGTCGGGACTTAGTTTCCCTCGATTAGTTTTGTAAACTGTTTTTTCTTCCCTCTCATATTTTAAAAAAAGATTACGTTAAATCAATTTAGCATTATAATTATGTAACAGTTGTTGGTGGCTTTATAAGGTTAAAATGTTAACGTTGCTTAATAATATATTAATTAGGAGAAGAAAATGATCTGCCATCTTAAACTTGATAAAATGACTCTTTTGACGCCGGCCATAGCTTTCCTTTTCCCAAATGGGAGCTGCCTATTCTTATTCTCTCTCCTGTTTTCCCACCACAACCACTACTCACTGTCTGTATCTTAACAAATCAAGCAAAAACCCAAAATCCATTCACCACTTCTGGGGAACAATTCAACCCCAGCTGTTATTCGATTGTTCATATTCTTCTTCTTCTTCAGCTTTGAAAATTGTAGCTTTCAACTCTAGAAAGGTGGTTGAGACAGAGAACCACGCAGATTCTGCCAAAAAAATGATTGATTTTCATAGCATTGATGAAGAATTGTTAGAAAAGATGGTCTATGATGCTCTAGTGTGGAGCTCTCTCCATGGCCTTCTTGTTGGTGACAGAACTGTTCAGGTATGTATCTAAAAATTGCAACCTTTTAATCTCTCACCAAGCAACTCACTGCTTCTATAAAGATAATTGATTGTATATTCTGCTATTAGATTGGAATAGTTGCGACTGCTGTGAACTGTTTGGTGGGGCCCTCGCTCGTACACTACCTTAGGTTGTCATAATTGCTTGTATGACCATTAATTTTGTTTGCCTTCTACTCATTGAATGGATCAATATTATTCTGATAAGTACATAAAGAGTTCAAACTGGTTTTTCCCTTCATATTTGGTCTGATTCCAATGTCATATTGGTTTGTGGTATCAGTATCTGAATAATGGTTTTAATCTAATTGATAGAGATCAGGAAAGGTACCTGGTGTTGGCATGGTACACGCCCCGTTTGCCTTGCTGCCTGTGGCCTTTCCAGAAGTTCAATGGAAGCTAGCATGTGAAGTGGCACCCATTTTCAATGAACTTGTTGATCGGGTCAGTATGGATTGGGAATTTTTACAAGATTCGTTATCCAGGTATCGTTCATTACGTACACCTAGAGGAATATGTTGCAATAGTTCAACGTACTAGGATATGAAGCTTATAACAGGGGCTGCCTTCAGCAGTTCAGATGTATGCAGTATTAGTTCTTGGAACGAAATTTTCTGTCTGAAACAGATAAGTATGTGGCCTAATCTGCATGAATGTGTTGTACAGTGATAGGATCTTTACATGAGACACGCACACGAGCATGTTTCTGCACTTGGTTATTCATCCCATTCTTGTTCAACAACTACATGAATTTACTCAAATGTCTTATCATATCTCTGTCTATTCAATAGCTACTATGTTGTTTTGTCCTATTCCCCTACTCTTTGACTTGAGTATTTCCCTTATGGATTATATGATGGAAATTTTTTGCAATTAAATGAGCAGTAAAAGTTAACGTTTCTTTTAATCTTGACATTGCAGGACGAAGAGAGTGGATGATTTTACGTCAAGACTTCTAGAAATTCATTCCAAGACACTAGAAATTAACAAAAAGGAGGTATCGTTTCTCAATTGAGTCTTAGACTCCCTAGATAATCGATTGGGTGGGTTCAATTCATTAAGTACTTTTTTCGAGGTGAAATGGACTAATTTTCTTCTTTCTTGGAGTGTGCTAATACTTTTGAATATAAACCAGGAAATTCACCTGGGTTTACATCGCTCAGATTATATGCTTGATGAACAAACTAAATTACTACTCCAAATAGAGTTGAACACAATTGCATCTTCATTTCCTGGTCTCAGTTGTCTGGTCAGCAAGCTTCACAGGTTAAGATACTTTGGTTAAGATACTTTAGAACTCTGAAGTTTGGCTGCCCCTATTATCATCTTGTTTCAATAGCTTTATGTGTTTGGAAACTTATTTGGATGTTGAGCTTTACTTTTGTTATTGTACTGTTGGGTTTATACCTGTAGAATAGTAATGGAGCAAAAATGTGTTATTATTCAATTCCTTACTTGATTGGAAGCAATTAACTATCTGCTATTCTCCTAGCCAAGTACCTTTCATCATTAAATGCCATATGATAGCCATTTACATTTATGACTTCCCTATTTGACCTCCTAGGAGTGTACTTCTTAGGTTAGAGGAAAGAAAAATTTCATGTGTATTGATTCACCGAAGAAGTTGAACTACATAATATTGTAAACATGGCTACTTATTTTTATAGGAGCTTGTTGAAGAATTATGGAGAACTCCTTGGATTGGATCTCAAACGGGTACCTGAGAATTCTGCAGTTAGCAAGTTTGCAGAAGCATTAGCTTTGGCATGGAATGAGTATAATAACCCAAGGTTATATCCTAGTTAAAAGTCCTTCATTGTCTTCATTCCTGTTGTTGAGGTCATATCGGTTAATAATCATGAATATTTTGTGCAGTGCTGTGGTTATGGTTGTTGTTCAGCCTGAAGAGCGCAACATGTATGATCAACATTGGCTTTTTGCTACACTAAAGGAAAAATATCCTTTCATTATTCAAATAAATATTGCATTTTGGGTTGTAGCAAAAATTTTAGAATATCGTTAAGCTTAGATATATTTGCCAAGTGATCAATGTCAATTGATGAATCTATACGTTTGAAGCTGGTGACTCTGATCTACATTAGCATGAGATTGTACTGTGTGTTGAAAGTAATTCTTAAAGATTAGCTAACAACATTTCATATTGTGTTAATAAGCTTATTGGTATTTGCTAGAGATTTTCCTCAACTTTATGACACATATGACATTGCAACTATTCGAAAAACACTAGCAGAAATTGATAAAGATGGGGAGCTTTTACCAGATGGAACCCTTCTTATGTGCGTACTTTCTTCCAATGAAGTTAATATTTCTTATTTAGATATGCATACTGTTATGCTATGTTTTGGTTTTGATAGCTAAAACATTTCGTGTGCAGGAGTGGCCAAGCAATTGCAATTATTTATTTTAGAGCTGGTTATGCACCAACAGATTATCCATCAGAAGTAGTATGTTTATATTTCTCTCCCTTTATTTTGGTTACAAGTACGTAGGTGTTTCTTATTGCTTCATAGTGCTTGCAAGCTCATTTTCTATTTCTTTTAAGTACAAGTGTTATGTTAAATATGAGTATAGTCTATTCTTTATTCATGTAACTAATAGCATTTTGTATATTAATGTGATATATGGTGAATTAGCATTAAAAATACTACTTCACTCACTTTTGCATGATATTAAAGTAGAAAAACGAGAGATGACTTGCGCCATATAGGGCTCGAGATTGAGCCTGATTTTTTCATTGGCCTGAGCCCAACCTGAATCCTAATTGAAGCTCGAGTTCTAATTGGATTTTAGGTAAAGTTTAGGTCTAGGTTGGGTCGGGTCGGGTCCCTTTGAGTTCAAAGCTCGAAAATGTTTTTTACAAGGAATACTGCAACAGCAACAATAATAACACTTAGTGAGAGACCCGCTGTTAAATCAGTCTTTTTCTGTTGACTTTGGGCTAAATCCGAGTGATGCAAAAGAGCTTAAAAGTTTATAAGCAAAATAAAAGAGGACAAGTTAGTCAACCACAAGCTTTAATTTGGTGGAATGAAGAACGAGAATTGAAGTGGCAGCAAGGATAACAAGGGCCGAAAGTTACATTATACTAAGTTTTCTTGTTAGATAGGGAATATAATAATAAGTTAGATATACTGTCCTAATTTGTTTAGAACTTAAGCTTATTTAAAAATAAAGAATATTTATTAGGATAGGATTCAATTTTGAATATTTTAGAATCCTTATGTATTAGAATAAAGATTTTAAGAACTTTTATAAATGTGTGTACTTAACCCTTCAAGAATAAGCTATCCTAATTTTTTTTATAATTTGAGTTTTTAGTTAGCAGGTATGATGCTTTATTCTAAGAAAGATTCTTAGAGCCTAGGAGTAACTTTTAGTTTCCTACCTCCCATTGTTTTTGTTCCTCACTAAATTCCAGCAACCAAAACCCAAAATTTTAGTCATATCAAACCTAAATTCCATTCACAATAAACCTAGAAATCTTAGCCTAAATTTCTAGCATTCAAACTCTGAATGATGGGCCCCCTTTTGTGGCAAACAGTAAGTCAAGATCTTCATGGGCTTTGATACCATATTATAATTTTTAATATGGGTAGAGTGTAGAGCCATTAACAAGAATTAGGCTTGGGTCCAACTATTGCCAAAATGACTAGAACTAGCCATTTATTTCGTTGACCCTTACCAGTTATTAACCCTTTAACATTTTTATTTTTAATCAAATGTGGGATACTCTAACAGGGAGGGTCTCAAGAATTTTTTCTTGCTTGACCTGCCATCTTTCTCTAAGTTTATGTTTGAACATATGTCTCAAAATCAACAAAAAGGACAGATTTTTCCCTTGAAGATGTGAGATTTGGCAAGGTGTATTCAAGGAATAAGACAATTATCCCTAACTCTATGTAAGTCTAAGACATCAACCTAAATCCTAAGAATGGGGTAACAATTTATGAACCCCTTTTGCATAGTGAAACTTAATCTCAATTGAACAATAATGATCAAGATCTTCCAGTCATTATTAGAAAAGGAACTAAGCTAAGTACCAAATGACCATTATAGCCTTTTGCTCATTTTCTTTCTTTCAAATTTTTTTTATCATCTCATAAAGCTTTCCTTGTTAATCTAAACACCATTGTCATCCCCAAAATCCTATCTGAGGCTTTAACTAATGAGAAATGGTAACAAGCTAAGAATGTGGAAATGGAGGCATTGGAAAAAAATAAAACTTAGGAGTTAATGAAGTTGTCAGTGGGAAAGAAACATATGGACTGTTAGAATATTCCATATTGACTAAACATGAAAATGTTAAAGGGTTTATAAGTGGTAAGGACCAACTATCCAAATGACTAGTCCTAGTCATTTTAGCAGTGGTTGACCCAAGCTCAATTTTTGTTAATAAGCTCTACACTCTACCCATATTAAAAATTTCAATATGGTATCAAAGCAGGTTTGGTCCAGATTATTAATTTCTCGGTTGTCTATCTGAATGTCTAGTCCTAGCAGCCTAGTCCGGTTACCGCTGCGTTTAGTTCAACTGATAACTGGATGTCTAGTCCCAGTTGCACTTGAGGAGGAGTGTTAGAGTATTCTATATTGACTAAATATGAAAATGTTAAAGCGTTTATAAGTGGTAAGGGCCAACTATCCAAATGACTAATTCTAGTCATTTTGGCAATGGTTGACCCAAGCTCAATTTTTGTTAATAGACTCTATACTCTACCCATATTAAAAATTCTAAGATGGATTGTAATTGGTCTTACATAGTGAAGTATAAGGTAGATGGATCAATTGAAAAGTATAAAGCAAGTTTGGTAGCCAAAGACTATACCTAAACTTATGAAATTAACCAAACGACTTTGCTCCAGTTGCAAAGATGAATAATGTTAGAGTTCTCCCATCTTTAGCAACTAACTATGGCTGGGCGTTGCAACAATTTGATATCAAGAATGCACTTTTGAATAGAGAAATCGAGGAAGAAATCTACATAGAAGTGCCACTAAGTTATACAAATCATTTGGCTACTCGAATTGTTTGTAAGTTAAAGAAGATCAATTACCACAGGCATGGTTTGGGATATTTACCAGGTAATGATAGCTATGAGGTATGGACAGAATCAAAGGGATCATACATTGTTCATCAAACACTTACTTTGGGTGAAGTCTCAGTACTTTTAGTGTAGATGACGTAATAGTGACAATGGATGATAACAAGGAAACACAATTGTCTCTAAGTCAATGTTTGTCTAAGAGGTTTGAGATTAAGGAGTTAGAAAGGTTGAAATATTTCCTTGGCATTGAAGTAGCTCACTCTAAGCAGTATATTTTTATCTCTCGACAAAAGTATGTTACTGATCTCCTAAGAGAAATAGACAAGACCAGTTGCAATAAGTACTTTGATAGACCCACTTGGAAAGGAAGAGGCATGTTGTAGTAGATAGGGAAATATATCAACATAGGGAGGGTCATTTATTTATATCATATACGACAAGATATAGCATATACAGTGAGTATGAGAAGTCAATTCATGCACATCCCAAATGAAGTTACTTTGTAAGCAGCTCGCCAAGTAGTATATCTGTTGAGAATACCCACATATGAGTGCCCCACATCGAAGAAAGAGCGGAAAGAAGACTAAGGGAAAGAAGACTAACATATAAGCCTAGTGAGCTACTCCACCCATTGCCAATTGGTTTTAGGATGGAACCTCACTTAGGCTTGTGTGTGGTCTAACTTTTCTTCTTGTATGGGCTAGTTGGCCTATTGCAAATTTGACATGCTATTAGAGCAGGTTTAGTCTGGATTCTTAATTTCCCAGATGTTTATCTGGATGTCTAGTTCCAGCGGCCTGGTCTGATTACTTCTGCGTTTTTTTCAAATGACAACTGGATGTCTAGTCCCTGTTGCACTTAAGGGGAAGTGTTAGAGTATCCTACATTGATTAAAAATAAAAATGTTAAAAGGTTAATAAATAGCTAGTTCTAGTCATTTTGGCATTGGTTAGACCCAAGCTTAATTTTTGTTAATGGGTTCTACACTCTACCCATATTAAAAATTCTAATTATATTCTATTGTTGAATTCTCTTTTGAAAATAAGGGCTAATGAAATAAAACTGAAAGTAACATTTGTTGAGACATCAAACCTTTTCAACAGAGGGTGGTAACATTTATACCCCTTTTGAGTCAGATTAATTAATAAACACACATTTCAAAGCCCTTGAATCTAACTTTTTGCAATTTTGCCTATGAACATGGAAAAATGACACACACCCAAATACCCTAAGAATGAGGTAATTTGCAGTTTGCAAATCAAAATAGAATGTTGAGAGGATTTCCATTAGACTTTTGAATCATAAGACTCTTGAAGGCAAACGGTTATAGTAATGCTTCCCCCAAAAAGGATTTAGGGCCTATTTAGTTGGATGTTAATTAATGGAATGGAATAGAATAGAATGAAATAGAACGGAATGGTTTATAATGGAATGAAATGTAATGCAGTGAAAAGTTATTTGGGAGGGATGGAAGGGTTCATAATGTAATGTAGTGAAATGTTGTTTGGAAGATGGATGGAATAGAATGTAATGTATAATAAATGACTATTATACTCTTGATATTAAAATGGTTGTTAGAGGAAGTTTAACGCTATGATTTTAAAACAGAAATTGTCCAATTAAAAAGTCACGGTTCAAGTCACAATCGTGATAAATAATTTTTTAATATATTTTCTATGTTAAAATAATTTTTTTTTATTTTATTATTAATTATATACAATTTATTATTAATTATATAAAATATTATTATTAATTATTTAACAAATTTTATTTTATTCTATTATATTTGATTTATATTTAAAAATAATTTATTTATATTTTTATTTATATAGAAATATATACAAACAATTAAAGAATAATTTT
>JANPWU010000006.1:17328352-17347175 GCA_024707465.1 Erythroxylum daphnites
GAAGGTGACTTATCTACAAGAAATGCCCTATAGAGGTTGAACATATGATTACATTGTTTTACTTTTTTCGAGATCACTTCTGTACCAAAGAGAATCAAACATATATGAGATTAATCACCTGATAATTATAAAACAGAAGAACATATGCAAATAGATGAATTCAAAATGTTTTACTTGTTCCTATTCTTTTTCTGCTTTTTTGCACCCTACAATGCTTCAGAGTTATAGTGAATAGTTTACCTCCAACACCTTTTGGGAAATGAAGATGGAGATGAAACTGGTCAATGAAGAAGATTCCAAAGAGCAAGATGTTATCAAGTAGTAGTGATGAAGATAATATATGAATAAAAGGGTAATTAGGGTTTCTATAAATTAAGAACAAGGATTTTATATTCAATTTTGAACAGTAAGACCCATCAATATCATTTAGGCTCCATATTAGTGTTGCTGGACTCATTAAAGAAAAAAAAAAGATAAATTAGCACTTAACTATTAGGATTAAAGGTTTCATCGGCTGAGAGTTTGAATCGATTAGTTTTGAAAATAGTTTTTTATACACTCTAAAATATTGAGAGTCTAACTTAAATTTTGGTAAAATATTAAAAAGTTTTAAAATTGTAAAGTTAAATCCTATTAATAACGTTAAGGTTTAAAAGAATTTTTTACCGGAAAAGTTTGATTGATCTTTCACATACCTAAACTCAAAAAAACGTGAAATTTAAGTCACCATAAAGCCTTTCTACAATATAGAAAAAGGCTGCGTACTATCAGGTTCTCTAGACTTTGCTTCAATGTATAACTTCGGGGTATGATGATGATGATGATTTATGTCAATACGATCAAACAAATTTTTTTATCTTGGGGGGACTATAGCCCCTGCTAGCCTCCCCATTGCTGGATACGATGGTGCTTACCTTTATTGGGGGTAAAGATAGATAGGTTGTTTTGTAATTTCATTTATTGTTAGAAAAGAAAAAAAAAACTCAACTAACATTAAAGTTTCAATATAAAATGGAACAACCACGGACGCACTGGCAAAGGCTGCTGCTTTGTTTGATATTTCAGTTGTTTGCTTTACACCTACCGGCCGCATTGACTCGCAAATCCCATTCCACAAAACAGCGGCAGCGACGCAGTTAACCAACGTGTATGTACTATGTAGCTCTTTCCACTGATCTTCCCTTTCTCCGGAGTCCTTTGCCTCATGTCTTCCCCTCAATCATGTTTACAAAGACAAAACGTTTCCTTGCTTACTTTATATTGTCTTAATCCAAATTAATTGGGAAAAATTGAGAATTTTTTCACGTACGGTCAGTTTAGTAAAGGTTATCGAGCTGTTTTTGTAGATTGTTACCATACAAAATCTTACTCTTTGCGGTAAAACAAAGAGTTGAAACCATGTTATATTGTACATGAGAAAGCGTTGAAACCAGCTGAATAAAGGTTCTTTGTTTCTCAACTTAATTTTAAGCTCAATTCAGATCAGTCCTTTGAATGAGCCGCATTCTGTTGACTTGCATGTAAACATCTTCATGGCATTATGAAACTTAATAATACACCAGACATTTGTTTCTTGATGGTCTGGTCGATATGTAAAAGCAAAATTACTGACTAGCCAAATTACAGAATATTAATAATGAAATAATCAACAAGGGTTTAAATGTGGTAAGTAAAGTAATCATTGACTAGCCAATTGCTACGGAGACTAAGTTGGTGCAGAAGGAATGTCAGATCTAAGGTTGAAATTCAGAGAAAACATAGCAGCGTGAGAGTTTGAAAACATGGAGTATTCCTCAGCAAATAGGCCAATATAATTAGCTGAAAAGGGAGTGGTAATGTACCAGAAGGATGTGTTTCATATTTCTACATCAGACTGATCTGGAAACAATGTTCCATTTCATTAGCTACCAACCATGGACATGCCACCAAGGTAAGTTCAACAAAATTTTCTACTTGTCCGTTAAGTGTTTTGGACATTTGCTTCTCGTTTTACATAATTCGGATCCGTGATCTTTTCAAACATTGACTTTTGAACATATGAAGACCTAACCACTGCATTAACTAACACTTGAAACAACTCAAATCCGCCCCTAGATTTGACTTGTCCTTGTTACTATAAACTAATCTCCTGATCCAGCCAATCCCCATGAATATATAGTGCATGCTCTACCCATTCTTCTCGGGCTCAAAGCGAGGCAGACTCCTGATCTTCTTTTCTTCTTAAATATTACCTTACAAATTTAAGCTTAATCATTTATCTGGAACTTCAGGTATGAGTTCTATGATCAATTTTGTTGTGTGTTAATATTTCATCATCTGAACTGCGGGTCTTGTTGACGTTGTTTCTGTTAATTATGAGAGAATTTTTGTAGCATTATCCCATTTTCCAATTCAGAGAGTTTTTTTTTTTTCCTTCTGATAACTAGCTTCTTGGGTCCTGGCAACTTCAGTTTTATGAGATCACATTTCAAGAGATCAGTCAATATGCTCTTCAATGTCGTTGCTTGACAGAGCTATGTGGAACATACATATTGTCAATAACATGATGTCCTGACTAGATTTTATGATTACTTAGGCAAGGACAGGAAAGGTCTATTTTTGACACTCAAAAAAAATAAAAAGAAATAAAAAAAGTGCTGTTTTTTTTTCTTTCCAAGATCTATAAAACATTAGTAATGCCCTGTTATGATTCTTAACAAAGACTTCTAATTACCACCAGTACTATCTTAAGTTCTCACCCCGATCTTCATTTCAGGAGGACAAGCAAAGTTTGAAGAAAATTTGCTCAGAAAGAGGAAAGAGTTAAATCAGAGAATATACCAAAAATGGAGATTGAAGAAAACAATGGCTGCTTGTCGGAGAAAGAAAGCAATAAGAGCACGAGAATTAGCTACAGTGGTCCATTAAGCGGTACACTAGTGACAAGCATAGGAAACAGTGGCAAAAGAAGTGCAAGATTCAAGGAAGAAGAGTATGTGGAGATCACTCTGGACGTCAGAGACGACTCAGTCTCAGTGCAAAACATCAAAGGAGGAGATTCGGAGACGGTGCTTCTGGCCAGCCAATTGGAGAAAAGACATCACCATTCACTTGGATCACAACTGTCTTTTCGATTCACTTGGATCACAACTGTCTTTTCGATTGAGACAAGTTTCACAGGAACTAAAGAGAATGACATCTAAAACGTTTGACAAGGTTGACAGAAGCAAGTCTGGTACTGCTCGTGCCCTTAAAGGGTTAAAGTTCATGACCAAAAATGAGGGAAGCGAAGGTTGGTGGGAAGTTGAAGCAAGGTTTGACGAATTGGCTGTTAATGGTTCACTTCCCAAAACACGCTTTGCCCAATGCATAGGTAACCACACTAATTTCTTTACTGTTCTGGGTCGGAAATCAACAACATGGGTACTTCTGGTAACAAAAGTTGATAGAATTTTGTTTTGATTATGTGACAGGGATGAAAGAATCAAGCGAATTTGCAGGTCGATTTTTCGATGCTTTGGCACGTAGGAAAGGAATAACATCAGGGTGTATAAGCAAGGGAGAACTGCAGGAATTCTGGGAACAAATTACTGATCAGAGCTTTGATGCTAGGCTGCAGACTTTCTTTGATACGTAAGACTTTTATTATAATGATGATGATAATGATGACTACGATTATGATGTGATTTATAATTATAATCGTAAAACAATGTTTAACTCAATAGTACTCCATCCAATTCATAATAAGTGTTGTTTTAGAGAAATGCACACTTATTAAGAAAGTTAATGAAATGTCTAATATACCCTTATTAATTACATGTTAAAGTATCTAGAAAATATAATCTTTGTAATTAAGATGTGAGAGAAATTAAAGGTTAATTTTAGAAGTATAATTATAAACATGCATATAAAATCAAGAATGACACTTATTTTGAATAATTAAAATGTATTTAAAAAGACATTTATTACGAATAAGAGAGATTATTAAAGATCCAATCTCCTTAAAAATAATAATTGCAGGGTGGACAAGAATGCGGATGGACGTATAACCCAGGAGGAGGTGAAAGAGGTAAACAAAATTATATATATATATATATATATATAATATCAATATGTGTGTGATAATAAATTTATTAATAAGGTGTCTAATCTTTCAGATTATTGCTTTAAGTGCTTCTGCTAATAAGTTGTCGAAGATCCAACAACGGGCCGAGGAGTACGCCGCTCTGATCATGGAAGAACTGGACCCTGACAACCTTGGATACATTGAGGTCTACAATATAACTCCCAAGTGTCTATAGCTACAGTATAACATTACCAGGATTTATGTTAGAGAAAAAAGACTTGTGGATTAAAGGATTTATCAAAATAAAATTTAAATTTATGGGGTAAAGTAAATTTACCGTAAAGTTTTTGCAGTTGCACAATTTGGAAACATTGCTTCTCCAAGCTCCAAGCCAATCAACAAACCTGGCAACAGACAGTCGCATTTTGAGCCAAATGCTAAGCCAAAAGCTTGTGCCAACGAAAGATCACAACCCCATCAAGAGGTGCAGTCGGTGTCTAGCTTACTTCGTCCAGGACAATTGGAAGAGGATCTGGGTCCTGGCTTTATGGCTAACAATCTGTGCTGGATTGTTTGCGTGGAAATTTATTCAGTATAAGCACAGATCAGTGTTTGACATAATGGGCTACTACGTAACCACAGCTAAGGGGGCAGCTGAGACACTAAAGTTCAACATGGCATTAATTCTTTTACCTGTCTGTAGAAATACCATTACTTGGCTTAGAAGCAAGACCAAGTTAGGTGTCGCTGTTCCTTTTGATGACAACATCAATTTTCACAAGGTACATAACGTAATATATGGTCCAAATCCTACGTTATACCTTTTCTTTAATATATATATACATATATATGTGATTCTTCTACTGTACATATTTTATCTAGGAACTAACTTAGATTCTTTATAGGTAATTGCACTTGGAATTGCCATTGGTGTGGGGCTGCATGCAGGTGCACATTTAACGTGTGACTTCCCTAGGCTATTACATGCCACAGATGAAGAGTACGAGCGGATGAAGCCATTCTTTGGCGATGACAGGCCTAACAACTACTGGTGGTTTGTGAAAGGAACAGAAGGTTGGACAGGCGTGGTAATGGTGGTGCTTATGGGTATAGCCTTCATACTGGCTCAGCCGTGGTTCCGCCGAAATCGACTAAACCTCCCTAAACCCCTCAGGAAGCTTACAGGATTCAATGCCTTCTGGTACTCCCATCACTTGTTTGTTATTGTCTATGCCCTGTTTATTGTCCACGGTTACTATCTTTACCTCTCCAAGAAATGGTACAAGAAGACGGTAACTCCCCTCAACTTGAGTAATCATTACAGTTGCAAGGCAAAGATTGTCAGTTCACTTTTTGTTTCAAATGCTGACTGCTATTGCTTTCCTTTTTCTCTCTATCAACAGACATGGATGTATCTTGCTATCCCAATTTTATTATATGCATGTGAACGTTTAATTAGAGCCTTTCGATCAGGCTATAAAACAGTGCGAATTCTCAAGGTAAATACAAGATTTTTGCTTGCTTGTATTATTTTCAAGCAATTGACCTTTTTATCTTCTGGTAAGCAATTCATGAAATTTCAGGTTGCAGTTTACCCTGGAAATGTTTTGGCCTTGCATATGTCCAAACCTCAAGGATTCAGATACACTAGCGGCCAATATATTTTCGTAAATTGCTCGGCTGTTTCTGCATTTCAATGGTACTCTTATCATATTTCAGATGTATAGCTAGTATGGTATGATATCAATTGTTATTGTGATTGGAAAATAACCACAATTCTGACTAATCGATGATTTTGTTCTACAGGCATCCATTTTCTATTACTTCAGCTCCAAGTGATGACTATTTGAGCTTACATATTAGGACATTAGGTGACTGGACATCCCAACTAAAAGCTGTTTTCTCCGAGGTATAAGCATGAGTTGAAAAAATCTTCTAAGTTGGTAAATCGTAAGTTTTTATTGAAAAACTTAGAACTGACCAATGGTGAAGGTATGTACACCTGCATCAACTAATCAAAGTGGCCTTCTTAGAGCTGATATGGGAAACAGCAACAGCAAGCCTAGGTAACATCTCTTCGACCAAGAAAAATGAAATTGAATAAGCGGAAGATGAGTCTTGGGAATTGTTAGGATGGGAAATTTCCTGAAAAATCTCTCCTAAGAAATGAATACGAAAAGCAATAATGTTAATACTAACGAATCAAAAATTATTGTGAAAGTAATGACTCTGAAGATTATCAGGTTACCAAGGCTCTTGATAGATGGGCCGTATGGAGCACCAGCACAAGACTACAGAAAGTATGATGTTCTTCTCCTCGTTGGACTTGGAATTGGAGCCACCCCCTTAATTAGCATAGTCAAGGATGTGCTTAACAACATAAGGCAGCAAAAAGATAAGGAGAAAGGCATAGTAGAGAGTGGCATCAAGAGAAATAACAGAAAGCCTTTCGTCACTAAACAAGCCTACTTTTACTGGGTCACCCGCGAGCAAGGTTCGTTTGAATGGTTCAAGGGTGTAATGAACCAAGTTGCCGATTATGATGAAGACAGAGTTATTGAGCTCCATAATTACTGCACTAGTGTTTACGAAGAAGGAGATGCTCGATCAGCTTTGGTTGCTATGCTTCAATCTCTTCAGCATGCCAAAAATGGTGTGGATATAGTCTCTGATACGCCTGTAAAGACGCATTTTGCTAGACCTAATTGGCGTAAAGTTTTCAAGCATGTAACCGTTAATCACCCTGACCAAAGAGTTGGTAAGTTAATTTTTTGCATCCCATTTCTCAAAAGGAAAGATTATGAATATTTTCATTAGATTTTGTAACTTTGGCTAGTTTGCGCTTTTGTCCTTACAGGAGTTTTCTATTGTGGTGCGCCTGGACTGACGGGAGAACTTAGGCATTTGGCTCAAGACTTTTCCAGGAAAACTACGACTAAGTTTGATTTCCACAAGGAGAACTTCTAGTTTGCCTCCGTAGGTATCTTACTATTTCAACCTTCTCATCAGATACACATCTAAAACTTCTCTGTATATACAAGTTAGCATTGATATTCTTTCTAAACGAACGATCATAATAGAGAAGCTGAAGAATAGTATATAGCCACCATTAAAGGAGTTAGTTAATTTAAGCTGTTCTAGTCTGTATTCTTCATACTTTAATTTGGGTTACTTATGAAACTTTTACCTAGATTCTTCTATTTCCAAGATTGAAATTTAGGCCACAGGTCCTAATTCCATTTTAAGTGATAAACTAGTTCTCAACCCCGTGCTTTGCACGGGTTGTTACAAAACAAATAATGAATTTTAACTACAAAATTGAAAGGCAAACACAAGTATAAAATTAACATATTGCATGTCATGAAATAAGATTATGATAAAATAAGAATCTGACAAACAAAATGAGTCCCAAAACATGAGAGCCATATTTATACAAGTACAAAAGATAGATAGTTTACTATTCAAATACAAAATACTTGCAGATCCCAAAATAGATAGTTTATTAAACAAAAAAGTAGCTGACAAAAAATTGGTCATTCTTGGACATTTCATAGTTAAGTTAACTTTTCTCTTTTGATTTTGGAGGTCAACTTGGTTGAAGACATTTGTGGTGATATTAAATTACATAAAGGCATATCATTCTCAGAAGTTTCTGATATTGGGCTCTTCATTTTGAAAATTTGAGGTGTCATTTGAGCTGAGGAAATAATGTCTATTTTAGTGTGACAAATTGCAGTTCTATTATCCTGTAATTAAATAAACTCAATAAGTAGAAGACACAATACATGAATATATTGAACAAATAGATGTACATATTTTGTTATCAACTGCAGATACAGAAATATACCCATCAAGAATGTTTTCTGAAAAGTAACTGAGTGATTCAATTTGATTTGAATCCTGCAGAATAAAAAGTATCATATAAGAGAAGCAGATATGTTGGCACTTTCTGTAGGTTGCTATTTTATTGTTTTTTCATCAAACAAGGAAATTCAACTTTGTAAAGCAAGAGATTGTCTTACAATTTTAGATGCAGAAATTGATTGTGGTGCATTTGATTGAATAAAATACTAGCATAAATTTAAATGAATAAAAATAATCATTGATGTGTGATCCATATTATACATAATATTAATGGTAAGGACGTACTTATTTGTTCACAGTAGGTAATGATGACAGAGGTGCAATATTAATAGGAATGTTACTTAGTAATTCATCCAGAATTGAATCCTGTAAAGCAAAACTCAGTAATTGATTACTGAATGCCTATTTTTATGCTTCATATAATTGATGCATATAACTACAATTTTCAATTCAAAAATTATCAGCCCATACTTAAAAGAATAAATATCTATACCTGATTATAAATATCTATCACCTCAACTCTACAACTTCCGCCGCTGGTTTCTACCTCGACGCCACCGTCCTACAAAAGCATTCTTTAGTTATTTTTGACAAGAAGAGAAATATAAGCGGTTCAGACCAAGCCATAAGGAAGCTAAAAGAATACCCAAGAATATATAGGAAAACTTTAAATTCTCACTCATGGGAAGTTTAGTTTGACAATTCATGGGCAATGGTTTCAATTCTGTTCGGTTTGGTCGTTATCCATGTCATTAATTCTTGATACATAAATAAGCATTTCTCAATTCCTTTACCAATATGCCATGGAATATGAATTAGTATATCCCAATTATTTTTACTAATATCCAATAACTTCCAATTACTCACACCTAATGTACGTATGCTTCATTATTTACATACATTTTACACATATCATAAATCAAGGAATGACATTTTTAGAAAATGTTAATCATTCTGATAGAATCCACCATAGGAAACAAAAGCATCTATGCTCAAGTAATTGCTCCAAAACAAGCAAAAAAGAGAAACAACAGAAGCAAGTTCACCTAAAGAATTAAGTAAATCAACTTGGCTATACCTACATCAACAAGTCAAGGATGATTTTCAGGAAAATCTCTAGTATAGGAAATTGTGAGAATAAAAATAGGATTAAGAAGTTCTTTCACATTTTATTATTCCAATCATGTGGCCACATAAGATAGTACAGACCATTCCCATCGTTGATTATAAAGAAAGCAAGTTATACAAACACTTTATGTTAGTTTGAAGCTTTTATATAAGGAGACAAAACAATTTCAAAAGGACTCAAAATAACAAAAACCACTATCATGAATCATAGCAGTGCACAAAATCGAGAAGAAAACAACAACAAATAATACCTGAAACAAAATCTTGACTGGTTCAAGCGAAGTGACAACAATTATCTACAACCTATTTCAAAAGGACCCAGAACAACAAAGACCACCATTAATTATCTACAACCTATTTCAAAAGGACCCAGAACAACAAAACCGAGAAGCAAACAATGCGAAATAATACCTGATCAAATTCAACAGCTCCATCAATTGTCGTGCTTAAAGAAGCACACATTATCGACGATTTGGCAAGCTAATTTCCACATGGAAAGTCAATAGGCAAATGTGGTAAGTGTAAGAGGTTAGATATAAGGCATTAGGGTTATTTTAGTAGAAAAACATGATTTCCACACTGGAGAAGCATTAAATGCTCTATTTAAACCAACATGTTATTCCAGAAGCATTAAATGCTGGCATTAGGGTTATTTTAGTAGAAAAACATGATTTTCACTTTGAAGAAGCATTAAATGCCCTATTTAAACCAAAACGTTATTCCAGAAGCATTAAATGCTCTTGCTTCTGAAAAGCTTTGACATTCTGTAAGCATTAAATGAATTCAAAAGCATTAAATGCTTTATGAACCATTTTGCAATTGAAAGCATTCACATTTTTTAGCGGGAATTGGAGGGATAGGGATTGAGCTTTAAGTAATTAAATAGATTTAAAGTTATTGGATTTTTAGGGACATCGGAATTGAATTGGGAAAAACATTGGTTTAGATCGACTGCTCCTCGTTTTGAAGTAACTAAATCCTCGCATATGGACTTAGCCTGATTGCTTCTAGTTTTGTGCAATGATATTATGCTCTACAACCTTGACTACCCGAGGTATATATATGTACGTGAACGAGAGTTACCAAGGCTGTCTGACTTTTATTCCTATACTCTTATTAACTCTGGTTGTCAAATGAGGAAGATTTTGATGGGCTCCAAACAGTAACCATCTACAATATCAACAATAGTAATTAACTAATTTTAGGCTACTCAATGGAAAAAAATAATCATCTCAAATAATATAAATGACTGTAAAATAAACAGAATACTAAATTTATGGAGAAAACCTTCGAGTGTAGAAGAAAAATTACGGATTAATTCGATAAATAAATTCACTAAATCAAATTACAAATTTACAAGAGTTCAAGTTCCAACCGCGCATTGGTACTAGCCTTTCAAAGACTCCCATCCTCTGTGTTAGTCACATCATATAAGGCTCGACACATATGGTCTTACCTTTCTCTCTTCACTCTGACGCCGAAAGAATTGGGCTAAGGCATGCCCCAAATGAATATGCTTCTGCATGCTCATGCTCTACAAGTAAAAAACGTTTAAGTTCTAAACTACTCCAAAACTGTCACTAATAAGAACCAAACTTACTTAAGCAAAGCTCTAAAGGAACCATTGAGCATTAAAGGAAGCCCAATTACAAGAGTTAGAGCCAAGAAGATAAAGGAAGCTATAAATAAGCTAATTGAAGAGATATAAACTAAATAAGCTCTAATTAGCTTGGAAAGTATTCAAGGACAAATAAATCGGATCCAAGCTGCTTAATGAGTATCTAAGTTATTCCAATTTGTTCCAAGCATTCCAAGATTCTTGGGAGACATTCAAGAACGTGTGCAAGCTATCCTAACATATTAAGAATGATTTCTTACCTTAATTAGCTCAATCAAATAATGATTTTGTTTAAATCATTCAATTAGGGTGATTTCTGATCTTAATTAGATCTTGTTAGAGTAGTGCTCTAAAGGCAATCACTGTTAGGCCTTGTCCTATTTGCTTAAATCGTTTATTTGGTTGTTTGTGTTTAAATTGTTTAATTGGTTTATTATGTTTGAATTTATGGTTTAAAATTTTTAGAATTTGTTTTGATTAGAATTTGAAAGAAGGATAGAATTTAATTTGAATTGGAAATCTTAGGTGGGGTGTATTAATTGGAGATTAGATAGAGTTATTATGGTAGGTTTGTATTAAATGAAGAAGGAGTTAGTAGTTAGTTAGCTTAGAACTAAATAGGAAAGAGTTAGTTAGAGTAGTTAGAGAGCAACTAAGGGCATAGTTGGAAGAAGCCTTTAAGTGAGGGGCAAAATAGGAAGTCCAAGAGAGGAAATAAAAAGACAAATAAGAGAGGGAGAAGGAGAGTTGTCGTGGGAGTTGGAGAAGAGAAGAAGAAATCGTGGAAGAAGAAGAAGAAGAGAAGAAAAGAAAATCTAAGAGGAAAAGAAGAAATTTGTGGAAAAAGAAGAGATTCAAGGTTCTAAGGTAAGAGCTTTTACTTTCTTCTTGATTTGATGAAGGAATGAGTTGAAGTTGTGAGAGAGAAAAGTTTAGAGAGAGAAAGCTTGGTGAGGAAGATGATAAATAGTAAAATTTGTAAGGTTCTTGGAGTCTTTAGCTAAGGTTGGAACTTCCTAGCCTAAATGATTCATGATTAGGTTAGATTAAGGCTTGAATTGGGTTGATGTAAATTTTAGGGTTTTGAAAAGGGGGAATTTCGAAATTGTGAAGAATTGATAAAATTATTGTTGTGTTTTAGGAAATCAAGAGGCTAATCAAGGCTAAGAGGAAGGAAGATAGTGATCTTCGAATTTGCAAGTTTGAGGTGGGTAAAATTCTTCTAGTTGTTGTGTGATGTGAGCAATTGCATGATGTGTGCATTATGTGATATATGATTTATCAAAGTATTGATTTTTGATGTAAAATATATACATGATGAAACAATTGAGTTGAGATATTGGTATGTTATGCATTTGAAATGCTGGACATTTTGATTTCATGCCATCATTTGAATTATGGCATTTTGAATATGATTAGATGATTGAAGCATAAATTTGAGTGTGTTTGGGTTAGAGGAAACTGTTTTGTAGTCGCGTCGATGTTGACAAATATGCCTTCTCCCGGCAGCCCGCTTGTGGTCCACGAGATCTGAATTAGACTCGTTTTGTTCACGATGTTAACTTCGGTTTCATCGTTTTGCTCACGGGACCCTCGAACCATTTGATTGTGCATTTGCATCATAATGTGATAAATTATACTTGAATTGATTCATATTCGAAATGAAATGTATAAAATTGCGATGTTTGAATTGCCTTGAAATGTCTATGCCTTATGATTATCCTTGTGTAAGTTTTGCATATGTGTGTTTGGATGGTTGTGTGGCTCAAAGCCAATGGCTAGAATTATTTTAGCCACTGAGCTGTCAAGCTCAGCCCATTATTTTTCCCCTCAGGTGAAGACCAGGAAGTCCGGTAATCCTTGCAAGGCCTTTGGATCCATCGCGAGAGAGAGTAGCTGTCGCATTTTGAGCAATAGTTAGATTTTGGATAGCTTTAGATAGCATATTGATCATGAAGCATCAATTGTATTTTGAACTTGTGTAAAGTTGATGAATTGTCGATATGTATTCTAAAGCTATGTATGAATTCGTTTTGGTATTGGAAATGAGATGAAGAATCTCTTTATATGGAATATAAATTCTCTTTGCTTTACCTTTGATGAATGTGTGTAATGTTTTGAAATTGTCTCTTTGCATGTGTTAGCTTAGTTTGGAAGTTGGGAAGTGAGTGTTATTATGTGAAGGTTATATGATGAAGTTAGGAGTTGGATTGTTGTTGAGTGGGTGGATCTTGAAAGGTGGAATTTGGATGTTCAAAATGTTGATTTGAGAAGTTTAGAAGTGCATGTGAAGTTGGTTGGGTAGAGGTCGGGTAAGATTGGACCCTTTGCTCAGCGTGTGTCCGTCGAACGGACATGCGTGTCCGTTTAATGGACACATTCGGGTGAGTTTGGCTATTTGTCCAGCGCCTGTCCGTTTAACGGACAGTCTCGGAGAGATTTGGGCAATTAGCCCATCCGATGTCCGTTTAAAGGACATGACGGACATCCCCTGGCAGAATTAGGGTTTGCTATTTTGTTGTTCTTGAGACTGTTTCTCGTTGTTTAGTCGATTTAGGGTTTGTTGAGATAACCCTATAGGATCCCGCTTGCGTTTTCGCTTTCGGTTCGGATCGTTGGGTCCCGGGAACGTGGTTCGACCCCGAGATCGAGCTTCGGGAACAGGGCCTAGCAGCTTTGAATGTTTTAAGCATTGATAAGAAGAAAGTCTATTTTAATAACTAGAAAAGGTCAAAACATTGAGTTTGATGTATATGAATAATTGCTAGCAATATTAAGTTTGCTCTTCCCAAAACTAAAAGTACTTAGGAATTTCTTTTATTTGTGAAAGAGTGATCCTAGACTATTAACATGTCTCTTTTTGGGACTCTTATAGGTATATTGGCCACCATAAAATTTGATGGGCCACCTACTATGGATAAACACATCATTGAGATGACAAACATTACAACAAGACTCAAGTCTCTGGGAACGGAAGTGGATGAGAACTTCCTTGTGTAGTTCATCTCAAACTCTTTACCATCTGAGTGTGGTCCTTACAAATGAACTATAATACCTCAAGGTTAAGTGGAATGTGTATGAGTTGCATAGTATGTTGGTTCAGGAAGAGACCAGAATCAAAAACCAAGGAAGCCACTTTATTAATTATGTCAAGAATCAGGAACTAGTAAGAAAGGTCGAAAGAAGCATGATGACTGCGTGTTGTTACGCTAATCAAAATAAAATAACTAGAACTACTACTATAGCAGTGGTGAGTCTAGGTCGATCCCACAACTTCCACTCAGGAGTAGGAAACTCTATGATAAGAGTATATGGGTGATAAGAAGGTAATTGTCGTAAAACTACAAACTCTTCGCTGTGATTTTGAAACATTGGCAATGCAAGAAAAAGAATATTTACAAGAGTTTTTATCTAGAGTATCTGGGGTTGTTAATCATATGAAGTCGTATGGTGAAAATATTAGCAAAGAAATTGTTGTGAGTAAAGTTTTGAGGAGTTTAACTAAAAAATTTGTTCATGTCGTTGCTGCAATTGAAGAGTCTAAAGACTTATCTAATTATACTTTTGATGAGTTGATGAGTTCTTTACTAGCCCATGAAGTTAGGCTTAGTAGATCCTATGAAAAAGGCGAAGAGAAGGCATTCCAGGTGAAAGGAGAGTCTTCCCATAAGGGGAAGGTAGAAAATTTAGGAGGTCAAGGATAAGGCAGAGGTGGCTATCGTGGTCATGGTTGTGGTCATGGTAGAGGATGAAATCAATCTGCTGGTGAGCAACAACAGTTCAGGAGTAATATTCAGTGTTACTGCTGCAAAAAATATGGGCACAAAGAAGTTAATTATTGGACTAAACAGAAGGATGGACAAAAACAAGCCAACTTCATCGAGAAGCCTTTAGAGGAGAGTAACTTGTTTATGGCTCATTTAACTATAGACGGTAAATTAAATGATGCGTGGTTTATAGATAGTGGTTGCTCTAATCATATGTTAGGCTTGAAGTCATTGTTCAAAGAGCTTGATGAGTCACAAAAATTAGAATTTCAGCTAGGAAATAACTAGTCAATTAAAGCCGAAGGTAGAGGTATTGTTGCTATCAAAACTTCACATGGTAATGTAAAACTTCTCCATGATGTGTAGTGTGTTCCTTATCTAGCCCATAATCTGTTGAGTGTTGGACAATTGATGAGTGCTGGATATTCAGTTATGTTTGACAATGATTCTTGTAGCATCCATGATAAAAAATCAGGTCAAAAGATTGTTGGTGTTCAACTGACTCTAATTAGAATGTTTCCACTTGATGTGCTAGTTAATGATGAAAGTAGTGAATTGGTTGTTAAAGGAAGTACTTAAGCTAATATGTGGCATTTATGGTATGGTCATTTAAATGTAGAAGGGTTACAACTATTAGGCAATAAACATATGGTTGTTGGTTTGCTTAAAATTGATACTCTTGACTTTTGTGAAGGATATGTGTATAGAAAACAAAGTAGATCATCATTTCCTATAGGCAAGGCTTGGAGAGCCTCTACTTGTCTTGAGTTAATATATGCTGATTTATATAGTCTGATAAGCATTGAACCCCTAGGAGGTAGTCGATTTTTTTTCTATTTATTGATAATTATAGTCACATAAATTGGGTGTATTTCTCGAAATCTAAATCAGAAGCATTTGAAAATTTCAAGAAATTTAAGTCTTTTGTGGAAAAACAAAGTGGATATCAGATTAATAATCTTCAAACAAATAGAGGTGGAGAGTTTATGTCAGCATAATTCAATATCTTTTTGCGACAAGAACGACATTCGTAAAGAGCTTATAGCACCATATACACTGGAACAAAATGGAATAGTAAAACAAAAGAATCACACTATTGTTAAGATGGGTAGAACCTAATGATTGCAAGAGGCATTCCAAAGCAATTTTGGGTAGAGGAAGTAGCTACAATAATCTATCTCTTAAATATTTCACCCACTAAGGCAGTCTACAATCAGAATCCATATGAAGCTTGGAAAGGTAACGAGCCCAACGTAAGCCATTTACGGATTTTTGGATGTATAGCTTATGCTTTGCTAAATTCATAATCACGACGTAAACTCGATGAAAAATATGAAAAGTGTATTTTTGTTAGGTACAATACTCAATCCAAAGCTTATAAGCTATATAATCCTGTAAGTGGCAAAGTTTTGATTAGCAGGAATGTTGTGTTCAATGAAGATGCAAGTTGGGATTTCACCATCGAGAAGATTAATTCTGAAATTCAGTTGTCACATCTTGATGAGGTTATAGCAGCAAATTCCACACCATGCTCCTCTCCTTCAATAAATTCTTCTCCAACAATAAGCAATGAAACCATAAAAAACAATACCTCCCCATTGTGTTCAACATCAAGTTCCTCTAGTGAAACAACACCAAGAAAATTTAGATCACTGTGAGAGATTTATGAATCATGTTCATTTGCTTTGTATATGATAGAACCCACTTATTTTGAAGAAGCAGTTGAAGTAGAAGAATGGAATGATGCAATGGTTGTAGAAATGAGAGCAATCGAGCACAATCAAACATGGGAACTAGTAGATCTTCCAGATGGTAAGAAACCGATTGGTGTCAAGTGGGAGTACAAGCTTAAATACGTTGTTGATGATGGTATACAGAAGTACAAAGCAATATTTGTAGCAAAGGGTTATGCACAACATTAAGGTATTGACTTTGAATAAACTTTTTCACCGGTTGCCTGTTTTGAAACATTAAGAACTCTTTTATCTCTTGCTACAAAATTAAATTTGTCAGTTTATTAATTTGATGTGAAATATGCATTTTTAAACAGGGAGTTAGAATAGGAAGTCTGTGTTTCTCAACCCAAAGGATTTGTGGTTACTAAAAACACGAACAAAGTCTATAGGTTTTAAAAAGCTCTTTATGGCATGAAACAAGCACCCTAAGCATGGTACAAAAGAATTGATTCATTTTTTCTACATAATGGATTTAAGAGGAGTGAAAGTGAACCAAGAATATATGTAAAGAAGCATGATAAAGATTTTATGATTGTATGCATTTATGTTGATGACATTATTTATATGGGATCCTTTGAAACCTTGGTTGCTGAATTCAAATCATGCACGATGAAAGAGTTCAAAATGATAGATTTGGGTGTGTTGAGATACTTTCTTTGATTAGAAGTGAAACAGGTGGAAGATGGTACTTTTATTTCGCAAATAAGGTATGCAAGTAATCTTTTGTTCAAATTTGGGATGCACAATTGCAAAGTGGTTGAAACACTGATGAATGTTAACGAAAAATTACAACTTGAAGATGGTACAGATACTGTCAATCCAATTCTCTATAGAAGTTTAATTGGAGGTTTAAATTATCTAACATATACTTATCCAGATATTATATTTTCTATAAATATGTTGTCTAAGTACATGCATAATCCTACTAAACAACACTTTGGAGCTGCTAAAAGAGTACTACTTTATATCGCCATAACTGTTGATTTTGGGATATGGTATTCCAAATATGCAAATTTTAGCTTGATTGGATATAGTGACAGCGATTGGGTAGGATGTCTCGATGATCGAAGGAGTACATCAGGTAATGTTTTCAGCTTGGGATATGGAGCAATTACATGGAGTTCAAAGAAATAGGATGTTGTTGCATTGTCTTCATCAGAAGTGGAGTATATTGCTATAACTTTTGCGGCCAGTCAAGCCATGTGGTTACGAAAATTGTTGGCTGATATTCTCCATGAACAAGTGGGTGCGACAAAAATATTTTATGACAACCAAGTCACTATTGCAGTGACAAAAAATCTAGCTTTCCATAGCAGAACAAAGCATATTGACATCCGTTACTATTTTGTTCACAATCTTACAGCAAAAGGAGAGATAATGTTGAAATTCTGTGGCATAAATAACCAAGTAGCTGATATTTTCACCAAATCTCTCTCTCAAGCTAAACATACTTATTTTTGACAAAAAATTAGAGTTAGTAAATAACCAAGTAGCTGATATCTTACAGCAAGGGCGAGTGTTGAATAGTGCTTCAAAATTAGTGGGACACGTTTTATGTTAATGGCCCCATGTCCCCTATTTTATGCAGACATTATGTTCCCTGTTTCCTACTAAGTTTTAGCCCATGTCTTTGTTTTTTTCCCCACTTCTCCACTTGTCGTTTAGTGCCTTATTTTTAGCTTTTATTGGCTAATTATAAGCCTATATATAGGCCTGTTTTGTCTCTGACTAGGATGTAGAAAAAATCCATTACAAAGGCTGTCTTATTTTCATTTTTGGATTCCATCTCTTTCGTCTCTTTTCTTTTCTGTCTTATTGTCTATACTTTCCCCAACATTATGTGATATTTTCTAGAGAAAACATATAATTTAGAACTAGTCTCTGATACCACATGTAAGCATAATTTATTACATAAACATGATCACAATAATTCTTTAGCCCATATTTGAAAATTCTGTATTTACATTTGTTTCTCTTCTCTTTCCCTCAATAATTTTGCTTCTTGATGGTGAAAATAAACAAAAGTGTATGGAGGATCAGTTTCAAATTAAATAAAGATATCTCTAAACCGTTACCATCAAACGGTAAGTTTAAAAACAAAATCTTATCTTATTTAATCAACATTATCTTACTTCATCAAATTGACCACCCATAATTTAGCATTTAATATTATTAAAATCATAATTATTTAATGAGCCACATATAATATATATTGGTTTTACACAACTGTTGGATCCCGATTTGTTTTGAATTTGTTTTATTATTTGTTTAATGATTTATGTATGCTTGTTTGTTGTTTATTATTATTAGGCCATTAATTAGAATTTCATGGGAAGACTTAGTAGTTGAATTGAATTAAGTGGTAGGAGATAGCATTAAATTAGATGAAGAAGTAAGTATGCTTGAATTAAATGAACTAAGGGCATTTTTGGGAGAACAAGGTAAGTGAGGGGCAAAATGGGGAGGAAAGGAGTAACAAAATGGAAAAATTAGAAGAATAGAAGAGGAGTTGTCGTGGAAGCTAGAGAGGGAGAAGAGAAAACGTGAGGGAGAAGGAGAGAAGAAGAAGAAAATCGAAAAAGGTGGGAAAAAGGGAAGAAATTCGTGGAAAAGGAGGAAGAATCAAGCTTTAAGGTAAGTTTTCATCATCTTCTTCATGCTTTGG
>JANPWU010000006.1:17599190-17611820 GCA_024707465.1 Erythroxylum daphnites
CATGCTCAATTTCCATCCAAAAATTAAAACCCTTAAAGGCTAAATTGGAACTTGAGTCCAACAAATAATTCATAGTCTTATTTCTCTACTTTAATCCAAATCAAAACTCTTTTCTTTTCGATAACCAAAGAAAAATTTATGGCCAAACATCAAGGCATGATCAACATAACATTTTCCCACTTTAGATCTCTAACACTTCATATACGATAGTTCTCACTTACAAGGACAACTTGAGGTCCAACATGGAATGTTTCATGCTCATGAAAGACAAGTTTTCAAAATGTGCCATTTGGGCAATTGGTTTTCAAGTTCATAAATTACATGTTATGTTTGGTAGTCCATCCAAGAATTGTCACGTGCACGTTGACCAAGTTATAGGTTTCTCCCGTCTGCCCGCTAGTGACACGGAGCTCCTTTATGGACTCCCTCAAGTTTACGACTACACATGACCATTATATGAAATTGTGTAGTTCGTCATGTTTATGGATCTACCCAAACCATTATTATGTGATTAAGTGTAAATTGCATTTACAAGTTTGACGAATGTTTGATTTATGTGAGTTGTGAATTTGGTTTGATGCGTTGAGAAGTTTAGATCTATATGTTTCATGGATTTCATATAAATTTGCCTTGATCATGATTTTTGTCAATGGTTTTGCTTGTTATCGATTGTAAAATTGTTACCCACGAGCGTCAAGCTTACCCCCATTCCTTCCCATCCACAAATGATGCGCAACATTCTGAGTGATCGAGTCAATCGTAAAGACATCACTCCAATTGGCATATTTTGTTCTTTTGAAGTTAGATTTTTGTAAAACAATGCTTTAGTTGCATTTTGAGAAATCATTGTTTTTGCAAAGTTTGTATTTTGGATTATGTTGTAAAGTGGCTCGAAATACCCACTAAAGCGTTGTAAAACTCTTCTTTTGATATGAATGAAATATTTACACATTATGGTTGCTTATGGCATTTTATGTTTTTGCATTTTAAAAGCTTGAGTTTGCATATGGGTAGGAAATTGCGTTCCAGCTTTGAGAGAAAAACTGCTCTAATCTAGGGAGAATTCGACCGAGTTGTCTTCATAGAAGTTGTAGCTTGTCCTTTTATCTTTCCAACAATATAAAGTTTGTGATTCTTCGATGTCGGAGTTGAGAGATATGACCTTTTGAGTAGGGGATGTCGTGCAGAAAATGTCACCCGAAGGTTACACGGCCAGACCTTGTGAAATCACACGGGCCGTGTTTTTCTATTGCAGGAGTGCCATTTTCACCCAAAGGTTACAGGGTCTGACCGTGTGAAATCACACGGGCTGTGTAAAAATCACATGGACCGTGTGATTCCAGTACAGGAGCTCCATTTTCACCCGAAGATTACACAGTCAGCCAGTGTTGGTTTACACGGTCCGTGTTTTTGACCCTCTAAATGACAGAATTTCAATTTTTAGTCTTCACAAAAGTTGTATCCCTAAAAGTCTACTTTCTAACCGTCTAAACAGGAAGTCAATCCGACATCTGTAGTGAGAGTTATGGCATTTGCACAAGGCATGTTCAAGGTGAGTAAGAACATGAACATACAGGATTCGTTTGACCATAACTTCTTCGTTCGACCTCCGATTGAGATGTTTCTTGAGGTGTTAGATTTCTAACACATTGTTCTAACTTCTCAGAAAAATTTATAGCCATTGGTTTCGAATTCAAAAAGATTGATTGGAAGGAAGTGAGAGGTCGGTTGGGAGAGCATGTTGGGACATGATTATACTTTGGTTTATGAAGCATATCTTCATCTATGGAACTCCAATTTAGTTGGTTCTTGCTCCTAAAGAAACTAGAGACTAAGAGCTACCAATTTGAAGAGTCAATTATGATTTTGTCATTCCGTTGTGTAGGCTCACCTTTGTGGCTAGAGATGTAATAAAGATGATGAGGACCAGATTATGACGAATTAGGGTATTTTAACATAACCCTACAAGGAAAACCGCTCACGCTCTATGATTTCAGATAGTTGGGCTTCAGAAATGGGCCCCAACATATATGGAATTAGAAAGGAGAAACGTTCTTGATACCATGTCTGAGGAGCTTTATGAAGGACATAAATTGTTTAGTTTGGTTTCCAGACATAATCAAATATCAATAATCATTAAAGCCCTAGGGTTATTATGTAAAACCATAATAAGACAAAGTATTTTTTTTGGAAAATAAAAGGAATTGTATTAATAATAAATCAATTTTACAATAATTTGCTTAATTTGTATATAATTCAGTAAAATTAAAATTACAAAAGATTACAACATTGGTACTTTGCATTACATCATCCATATGTTCTTTATGTTAAGAGTGAGTGAATTTTGCTGCTTGTTTGCAATCAAAGTTGCTTGGATCCAGCTGATAATGTTTTCTGCAATCTAGTATTTTTCCTCCTTAGTTCTCTTATACTGTCTCCCGTTTATTTTCTTCCATATAGAGTAGATAGTGGTTGTAAAGGTTGTTTTAATAAGCAATCCATTTTGCTTTCCTTATTTAATGATTTCAATGATCATTTGCAGATTCCCATTCTAATCAAATATGTAATAGGGAACTGGTAATGAATGTAGAATTCTACTCCATATTTCTTTGGTGTATATGCAGTAAAAAACAAGGTGATTCCTGCTCTCTTGAGCTTATTTACAAAGGAAACAAATAAGATCATATACCCCAAACCATCCATCCTTGGTTTTGAGCCTATTTTTAATCACTAATCAAGTGAAAACTGAGGCTTTTAGGTTTAAAGACTGCTTCCATAAAATTGTATGCCAAAGAACTTCTTCTGCATTACTTGTAAGTAGCTTATTATAAGATCTATTAGTGAATGTTCCTCTCAGATTAAGAGACCAAATGATGTTATCAACTCCCTACACCTCAGGAATTTGAGGTGAGTATTCTACAAGTAGAGAAAATCCTCTAAAATTGTCACACTATTCTCTGTTATAGAAGACATGCTTGCTCTTTGAATGAGAGGACTGAAGTTAGTCCAATTATCGAACCAAAACCAAACAATATATCCATTTCCCAAATTTTGTTTGATGTATGGATATATCACATCTCTCAGATTGAGTAGATAATTGAAATCCAAGAAAATTCACGAGAATTTACTAGCTGACAAATATTATAATCTTTGAGAGAGTAGTCATGCACCCATTTAATCCAAAGGCTTTTTTATCTATGAAAATTCACTATATTCTCTTGCTTAGGAGCACCTGTTGCATTTGAGAAATTGGAATAATGCCTAACCCTCCTTGCTTCTTTAATATAGTAAGATCACTCCATTTCACTTTACCATTTTTTTCCATTTTCCATTTTCCCATACCACAAAAATGCTTTGGGGATTCTGTTAATTTCTTTGTTGACTCTCTTGGGTATGACTACATTTGCAGAACAATAGATATGCAAGCTATTTATTACTGAAGTGATGAGAGTTAGTCTATCTGCAATATAGATGAACCTATTTTGTTAAGCATTTATCCTAGTTTTAATCTTCTCAATTAGAGGGATGAAATATAAAAACTTGGGCTTAATTGCTATAATTGTGATTCCAAGATATTTGAATAGAGGGGAGTGTAGTGCAAATCCTTTATTATTGCTAATTTCTTCTTGATTTTTGACATCTAAGGATATATACAAGCTACTCTTCTCTGCATTCATTTTGAGTCTAGACCATTCTGAAAGCATCTGTAAGATGTTTAGTATGATGTTGATGGAATGGTTATCTGCACCACTTAGAAGCACTTAATCATTCGCATAAATCAAATGAGTTAATTTGATGTCTCTGCACTTATAGTGGAATTGAAATCTACCATTGCACTATATTAGTTTGGAAATCATTCTAAAGATCCCTTCTATAATTATAGTAAAAAGGTAAGGGAAAGGTGGTCCCCTTGCCTTATCCCTCTAGCATTTTCAAAGGGTAGAGATGGAATTCCATTAACAGGACACTGAGTAAGGAAGTGTGAATGCATTTCAATGTCCATTTTCTAAAGATCACTAGTAAGCTTATCGCTTCAAGACAATCTTGCAAGTATCTCTAGCTAATTATGTCAAAAGCTTTGAAGAAGTAGATTTTCATCAAGCAACTTTCAATATTTTTGCTTGATTTGTACTCTCCTAATAGCTCGTGTAAAATAAAGATGTTGTCTACAATACTTCTTTTAGGTATAAGGCACCTTGAGCATGATATATAACTTCTTTCAGAGTTAACTTCATCCTCAAGGTAAGGAGCCTAATAATAACTTTGTACACAGTTGTGCAGTAGGAAATTAATAATGGAAGAAGGGTTTTGCTTCTTTGGTATAAGACATATGTAAGTTTGGTTAACTTTCTTAAGCATTTTGTTACAGAAGAAGAACTCCAAGATAAATTTTATGAATAAATTCCTTGTAACCTCCCAAGTTTTCTAAAAGAACCAGGTTGGAAAGCCATAAGGTCTTGGTGCTTTTGATGAATGCAAACTAAAAAGGATTTCCTTGACTTCTTAATCTGTGAAAAGGGTGATCAATAAATCATGAAAAGCCTAATTTTATGGAGCAACAAATATATCTTTCACATTGAAACTGTGCTGATAATTGTCAGTTGTTCCCATCAATTGTTGGAAGTAACTTCTTACTAAATTTTGTAGATCACCTTGTTCTGAGACGGAGTTTCCCAAGATATATTGCAATTAAGTTATTTTGTTTTTGTTTCTCTTTAAAAGAAGAGAGGATTGAAAGTATCTTGTGTTGGAGTCAACATTTTTTATCCAAATCAATCAAGCTTTGTACATTATTATAGAGTTTTGGAAAGCCAAACCCTCATGATACTCTTTTTGCCTTTGAGTTTCCATAATTCTGAATTCAGGGTTATGAGGGTTGTTATAGCAAGCTACTTGAGCTTCTTCTAGCTTCTGCTTAATATAATTCATGCTTTGATTCTTGATTTTAATAAAATTCTTAATTACATTCTTAACCAGTTTTAATTTCAGCATCACCTGATAAGTTTTGTACGCTTACACCCTTTGATTCCAACACCTGCTTTTTATCTCCATGAAACTATCCAACTATCTAACTCCATTGAAGAACTTGAATGGTGCTCCATGCCTTCTTGGTCCAGTTATCCTCTATATGACAAGATAAGAGTGATTTGAAAGCACATGTTCTCCAAAATGCATAAAAGATTGCAAGAACATACTCATCCAAGCTTGATTCACAACTAATTTATCTAATTTCTTCTTGATGAGCATTTCACCTTATTGTTTATTTTCCATATAAAGTGCCTTCTTGTTGAACTCAAATCCATCAAACTCACCTTCTGAAATAGTTTATTCAATTCTCTACTCGTTCCCATTTTGTATCGGGTTCCACCCTCAACTTTATAAGAATTTAAAATGCAATTAAAGTCTCCAACTACAAACCATGGAATCTACAACTTCTATTTATTCCATTTCAAACCAGAGTTTCTCCCCTTGAAAGACAAAATTAGAATCATAGATAAGAGTTATCTCAAAGGAGTAGATCTTACCTTTAAATTGGTAGATTAGATGGATATATTGATCACTTTGTCTAGTAGCTTGCACCTCAATAAGATTTGAATTGTATAGATAGATTGTGTGGCCATTATAATGGCATGAATGGCTAGAAATTTGTTTCCAATCAACACCCAAAAAATTCAATCCTTGATGTGAAAGAGGAGCTTTTATTTTATTCTCAAGAAGGCCTACCAAAATAGGTTTCTTATCTTGCACAATCTCTTTCACCACAAACTTTTTGATAGGGTCACTTAGCCCTTTTGTATTCCATACTAGGACAACCATCTAGGGAAGTTTCCCCTTAGGTTTTGTTTTTGCCTTTTCTCCTAGTTGATCTCCTCCTAGATTTAGAGGAAATATCTTTGGTATCTTTGACTACCTTAGATAACTATTTGCCATTTTGAATAACCAAATGGAGTTTTCCATCAACTCATCATTTGGTTGCTTTTCTAGCATATTGTTTGCAATTTCTTGGCACTTTGTCATTAGGACTTATCTACTGATTCATTTAATTGGTTCTCCAACAACTCTTTTTCCTTTCCCTGATCATCTATTAATAGTTTAAGGAGATTAACCTGTAATGCATTTTCAACAATTTTTCCACATTAGCATCTAATTTTTGGTGATCAAGTTCTGCAACTTCTTGATTCTCTTCATTGAGTTAAACTCCCAAAATTTCTTCCTACCATCCAGTTTTAAAGACTTTGCTTGTAGGAACCCATTTTTTGGTTGAGCTGTTACACTTCTAGGGGTATGTTATAAGTACTTCAGTTTACATCAGCTCTCCTGTTTCTACTAATTTCATCACTGGTAAGTTGTCAAGAAGACTTGAGTTTCTCTTTATCTCCACACACATCTTGGCATATCCAATTCTCTCCATATTGGTGGTTTGGCATCCATACATAAAGGTTTCCATAAAGAACTTACTAAGAAGCTTAAACCTCATACAATCCATAAATCTAAGGCTAAATTGTGAAAATTCACCCACATAGGGAAGGAATCAATTCTCCCATGATCAAACTCAACCTCAAGCTTCCATTTTTAAAAAAACATAGGTTAGCCACCTATCTGCCACGTTCCTAACTCTATAATTTCATTCAAGTTGGAGTCTGCTGTGAATTTAAATAAAATTGTACCATTTTCCATAAGTGGACTTTTTTTGAGTCCCTTTTTCCCCATCGTGTTAATGCCTATACATTTATGACTAGAAAAGTGGGTCTTTTACTCCAATATAAACCAACAAGTGCAGAAGATCAAGCTTTCTCACCTACTTGGAGAAGCTCAATAGGTGGGGATATCACACCATCCTTCATAACATTCTGGTAGTGTTTCAGTTGAATTTTATTCCGTTAGAAGTTGATTTTGCTTCTCCAAGATCCTATAGGTTGAGATGATTTAGGCAAGTTCCTATTTTTTCCATTTTCTACCGATTTCACCATATTGTCAATTTCACCATCATTAGCAACTATTCTTGATGGTACAGGGAACTCTTCCGGGGGCAATGTTAAAGCCTCACCTTTTTTATAGGCTTTTAGCCTTTGGAAGGCCCTCCTTTAAGGAAGAACCTCAACAAAAGGTTAGATTTTGAGTGCACTAGAAGAGAAACAAACTAGATAATCGAGGGAGGGAGCTCCCAGAAAAGGAAAAGTAAAGGGGTAAAAGTGTTAAAGTTGTAAGAGAGAAGGTCAAGAAAAGTTTTTAGAGAGAACTAAATTATATATAAACTATTTTTGAATTTTTTTCGTAAGAAAAAGTGCTTTGAAAATAAGTAATTGTTATGTGTAAATTATAGTGTGTTTTATAGGCTTTAAAGCATGTTTTTAAGTATTTTCTTAAGTGATAATCATGTGTTTAGGACTTAGACTTACGTTATAGTTAGTGTTTATGTATGTTTGGTTTGATTGTGTGTGCTTCTTCATCCATGAATGGTGAAGAGCTTGTAAGGGATGGTGGGATACAACTTGTTGCAACGCTTCTTTCTCGATGCATGTGTGTAGTTCAGCTATTCTTCATTCATGAATGGTAAACCATCTGCTATTATTATTGTCATTGTGATGAGAACTTTCTCGGTTTTGAGTCGATTTGGGAGTTCCAGTGCTGAGATGCTTGATTTCCCTGGACTAGTTGAAGATGTTGTGCACTGCACAAAGCTTGAGCTTGTATCTGATGCTGTTGATGTTGCGCTCCAGAACATTGCTCATGTTTCTGTGTCCTCACAATTGCAGGATACTTTGTTGAAGGTGAGTGTGCTGTGGTTAGTTATTACTTCACCATGCATGTAATACTTTTCTCTCTTTAGTTGGCAACCCCATCTCTTTTTCACAAGTTTTCACATGATTTTCACACTAAATTCAGACTTTTCTTTAACTTTTTTTTCATTTTTAACACTATTTAACTACAGATCTAGTGATTTTCACATTAGAAGGCTTGTTTTTTCTTAGGTTTGAGTAGATTTTTTGCATTTATCTCTTGCATTTTTGGTGTTCTTTTATGGTTATTTTTAGATGTTTATACACACGATCAAACCTAGAGTGAAGTAACTTATGAAGGTTCAAATCTAAGGGCAAGATGAAGGTATCCAAAAGTGGTGGATGCAATTTGGTGATAGATTTTAAAGCTCCTTTCTCGATCTTCTCACAAGAAGAAGGTGAGAGGCTCTAAAAACTCCATTCTAAAACTATAGTTGCACCTTGATATTTTGATTTTCAAATTTTGGAATATTAAGGATTAAAAGAAAAATTTTAATTATTGAGGAGTAGAATTAATTGGAAAAAATTATTTATTATGAGTTTATTGTATATGAAGAATTGACCTTAGAATTCTACACTAAATTAGGTTATAAGCCTAAGAAGCTAGACAATTTTTGGGTTAGAATTAGGGGAAAACCATGTAACTTAGATTATTATACTATGGAGGAAATATTTGGATTCCCTAAAATCAAGATTGTAAAATCATATAATGACTTCCATGCCCCTACTTATTAGAACAAATTGTTTGGATTAGATGTGTTTGATCCTCATAATGCACCTAATAATGTCTCTAAGAGTCTGAAACATTTGTTATTACATAAATTCATTTATAAGGCCCCAAATTATACCCTAGTTGAAATGTTACATGTTCATGAAAGCACTTGTCTGATAGGTGTTAAAATTAAGCTATGGTTTGAATGTGAATTGCATATGTCTAGAATTTTGGTCTAATGCATTATACTTAGTGATTTGGAATTAATAGCCACCATTAGAGAATTGAGGTATTAAATGTACATTTGGACTAGGAAAATGTCAAGTGTTAAGACAAGTTGGTACATGGAAAATTGGATGACTAAGCCTATGAGTTAGTGACATTTGGCATTGCTAATGCATTAACATTTGGTAGCATTGGTTGAGTGACAAGTGACCTAATTGAGTAATGGCATTTGGCATCATGATAAGAAGACAAGTGGCTCACTCCTATATTTGCTATGTAGGTCACCCATGGAAGGACATGTGTCCCTTCAAAGTTAGGACACCTTGCAAAGCAAGAACTGAATCACTCCAGCTCATTTGGTATTTCTGTTGCCTCCTCACTACTCTCTCCATCGAAGCCTCTCACTCCCTCTCAACTACTGGAGTTTTTGATTGATTTTGGGTCATTAACGCTTAAGAATCCTTGCATGCTACTGCATTAAGAAAGCTACTTTATACTACCTTCTATGTTGTTATCATTTTAGTGTTAAGATCAACCTACATCTAACTTGATTTTGGAAATGTGTTGGTTGTATGAAGAGCTAGATTACTTGGTTCTTTGAAGAAGGAACTTGAAGTTAAGAAGGTAAGGGAATGCTAAACTTGATTGCATGCTATAATGTGAATTATTTGATGTTTGAATTAGATAGAATATATATTGAATTGATGATGAATTGAGCTCTGGAACATGATACTTGTTTGATAGCTTTTTCTTTGAATGTTGATGACTGAAAGATCATAGATTGTGGGATGATTAATGAATGATTTTTGAATTGGTTTGGATATGAATTTGATGAGGTATTGAAGCATGAATAAGGTAAATTTTAAGTTAAATTGGACTTTGGTATAGGTGCGTCCAATGGAAATGAAGAAGTCAAGTTTTGGAAACAAATTGGAGGCTGTGGGGGAGTGAACATCCCATGATCGTGGGATTTATAAGGCTTATTCCCATGGTCGTGGGAAGTACTTGGAATTTGTATTTTGTTTGATGGTTTGTAATAACCTTAATACAGGTTGGATTTGAATTTTAAGGCTCGTATGTGATAAATACCATTTGTATGTTATGCTTTGAATATGACCCAACCTATAAAATGAAATGTATGTTGCTTGAGTTTCTGGAAATGATTTAGAATGTTTCAGATTGTTTGAGTATTGTTTTGTGTGGCATCTGCATATCCTCCCAGGGGTATGTGGGTGTTACATCATATGTGATAAGTACCATTTGTATGTTATGCTCTGAATATGACCCAACCGAAATGAAATGTATGTTGCTTGAGTTTCTAGAAATTCTTTAGCATGTTTCGGATTGTTTGAGTACTGTTTTGTGTGGCATTTGTATATCCTTCTAGGGGTATGTGAGTGTTACATCATGTGTCACACTATTCTTGTTAGAAAGTCAAAGTAACAAATGTTCTAAAAAGGATTTATTCTTACTTTCGCGTATGGAAAACAAAGTCAATGTCTGCATATCCACAAACATCTTCCAAATAGTAGTTACTTACATTACAAAAATAATGGCTATTTATGCATGTGATTTTTAGTAATTGCTTTGGCTTAGTACTATAATGTTGTTAATAGACTAAAGAAACTTAAGGGGGGGAGGTAAATTCTTAGAGTCCCATGGTATGGAACTCTAAGATCCAAGCTTTAAATCTATGGTTAAGCTTATGATAGTATAGGTGGGATTTAATTCAGCACTGCCATGGCAAAATCAATAGGAAACATCCAGTGAAGAATCTGACGAAGAAGAAGCAGGCTAGGAGATAGTGCTTAGAAAATTGGAAGAGAACAATAAGTGACTACAGGGTAGAATGGACACCATAAATGCATAATTAAAGGAGGTAGTGCAACATCAACACTTTCGAACAAAGAAATTACTTAAGCATTTTTTTAGTACAAAATGTCCATGTCCCTTCTTCGATGTCATCAGCACCACAAACTTATAAGTATTCTTGCCCTTATTTTTTTTCTTCTATTTTTGTTGCTCAATTAGTTTTTATTATTATGCTTTGGTTATATGGTGTTTTCACATTGAGGACAATGTATTGTCAAGTGTAAGGGAATATATATTTTTCCATTTTCAATTGTATATGGTTTTTCATTTACATTGCTTGTATTTTTGCTTGTGTTAACATTGTATAAATTTTTGTTTCACGATGTTTACATTGTGTGAATGTGTCAATGACATGAAATTGAAAGGAATTAGCTTAATTATGTACATGATCACTTAAATTGTTAAGAAACATTAATTTTTTAAGTTTGATTTTAAGTGTTTTTGAGGTGAATGATTAGAATATTATACCTATTATTTCATTTTATAAAACTTTTTTGCATTACCTGATAATTTATTTAAATTGGTAGGCATTATTAATAGCCTTTCATGGGACTGATTGATTAGAAGAAATGATATATGTTAAAAATATTTGAATAAATGTTCTACTTCGCTGTCACTTTTTGAAAAATTTTGTAAAGAATAGAGTTGATAGTTAGTTGTTATTTGTGATGTAATGAAGTAACCAGGAGACATTCACAATAAAATGTTTGCCTTTGCATAAAAAAGGCTAGAATGAATTCTAGCTAAGCTTGATAAAATGTAACCTAGTTAAGTAATTGGGGGACATTCATAACAAGGCGTTTGCCTTCAGGTTAAAAGACTAGGTGATCGTTAAATAAAATCTAAAAATAAATAGTGTTTTGAATATCAACGAACTTATTGATCTTCATATGATATGCTAAGATATTTCCATAAATAGGTATTTAGTGGCAGCTTTCCTTTTCAATTTGGTAAATAATAATGAGTGCATACTTATAAGTGTTATAGATGTATGAGTAGGGTGTCAATATTTTGCTTGATATGTATACTTAAATCAAAGCACATGGATGTAACAAGTTAGTGTATTGGAAATTTTTGAGTGATTGACATCTATTCAAAAGTTAATTTTTTGAGTTTTTATGCCATTATACCATTATTGCATTGTTTTATGATTATATGTGTTATGTGTTTTATTTGTTTTATAGTTTTAGTATTTCTTATCTTAATTTTATGAGATTTTGTTTTGCCATTATACCATTATTGCATTATTTTATGAGTTTGTGTTTTATTTGTTTTATAGTTTTAGTTTTTCTTTGTTGAATCGCTTATAGCCCGAGTATTCACAATACGCTGCAGAAAAGATCGTAACATAACATCAAGTATAACTGAAAATACACGGGATGTACGAAAATACCTTTTTGACGCGGATTGGTTGTTTCTTTTTTGGATTCGCAGACAATGCAAAATGCGAATACGCTCTACCGGTATCCACACGAGTATGAACGATCCGGACAACGGTTATCGTGTGCTAGCACGTTCTGAAACCCTTTTCGAACGCCGCGCAATTTTTTTCTCAGATGGTGGCTAAGGTTTCGTATCACAATGGTGTCTCATTCTAATGAGACCTAAGTTTCTCTATTTATAGAGAAAACCTAATCCCATTGAAGCTCAATAAGTTTCGGCCCATTATATCTCATATAACAAAAGCCCGACAACTTAATTCAATCCAGTCCAATAAATATATCTACATATATTTATTCAATGCCTAATAAATTAGGCCCAAGAGAATAAGCCCAAATCACATCACTCTTTGTGTACGACCCTGTAGGGTCATTTGATGTTGGCAATGGGCTTGATCACACTTTAAGGCCCATAAGTCATAAACGGCCTCTAACAAGACATTATGACTACCCAAATCAAATGAGGATAGATAATCCGATTTAACCTGTAACCATAGTTATAAGCTCAGTCCCTTTGTAAAACGATATCAAGATTAATCACAAGGCATGGTACATGTCAACCTTTGATTAATCATAGTTTCTTGATCCCCAAGTTGACTGA
>JANPWU010000006.1:17632158-17648059 GCA_024707465.1 Erythroxylum daphnites
CTCTCCGAGATTCAATTAATTAACAGCATTAAACTCTAAAGAAACACTAACCCTAACTGATTACGCACTGACTCATGCTTCATCTAATTAGATAGCAAGTTTCTCCACACAAAATCAGACAAGTACTATGCCCTAGTGCCAATTGCCACAAACACCGATCACCCAGTTAGATTCCACCAAGTAAATCAGTTGGCGATATGCAAATTAACTAAATCATTTTAATTTTGTCTGCCTCCTGTAGCGTTGAAGCTTGTGCCTCTAACTGTTTCCTATTTTATGCGTGCTTCACCTTGTGCATTGTTGCTGGTCCACGTGTTTGCTCCTTGTGCTTCTATTCGTTCACGTCCGTAGCTCACACCTCCCAGCTGCTTGACTTCTTATTTGTTGTCTCATGTGCGTTTTAATTCAACACTCACAACACAGCTGCTGTTTTTATCTAATTCAAAGCCTCCTGATTTGCGTCACGTGAGCTGCTGGCTCCTTCACGCACGCTGCTTCCTCGTTTTTATTTTAATTGCCTCTCATCCGTTGATTTAATTTTCTCATTTAATTGTTGCTAATCATCACCTGCTCCCGTTAACTATCCACAAACGACGCTGCTTCCTTCCTTGTGCTGTCTTCTTTCGCTAGCGTCTCCAGTGTTGCTTCTTGTCTTTGCTGCTTAAATTAGTTGCTGTTTTCCTCTTTAATTTCCCTCATCATGCAAAAATTATAATTCCCTACAAGGAAATATTAAATCAAATTAATTCCCAATAATTAAATCAATAAGAGGAATAAAATAGAATAATTAAAACATAAATATTAGACAAATATGCACTTATCACTCACACAGAAGACGTTAATCACCTGTATTCCTTGACATACGCAGCAGTAGTGTTTTTCTTCAAAGACCCACAAAAACGTATTTCCCATGAACTCGCGCACACACTGGCTGCAGTCCACTCATCAACATCTTTCAACTCATAAAAAAAGACAATATAACACAGCCAGCCAACTTATTTTTCAAGACACACGTGATCTGCACTTGTTGAAAATTAATTAACACAAGTTGCTATATGAAACACAATCTTCAACTCATGAAAGACCCCCAAGTACACCCACAGTTGTTTCTCTATTTTCCCATCGTGACCAACCATGCAATCACCAATACCTACGCACTCTTCAGTTACCACACCACTTCAACTAGAATTCCACATCACCTAGGATTCTTCACATGCGTGTTGTGATAGACTTCCACAACAACCACGAGATCACTTGGCTTAATATCTTTCTAAGATTCCACCGTGATCTAGACAGTATTTATGTTCAAGGTGGACTGATTTGTGCCAGCTACTTATGGACATATATGATACCAACTCAACCAGGTCAAAAGAGCCCAATTCCAAAAACTCAACATCCAATTTATGTGCATCTTCAATCCATGTAATAATTCCAATTATCTTATAAAATATATCCTAACAGTTACCATATTTTCATCTCCCAACTACTGCAATGAATAAGATAATGTTAACGCTCTTTAAGGCTTTAAAACTCAATGTCTAGGATTCTTTTTGAAAAACTCGAAGGGGGTTAATTATTTCTCAAATTTTTCGATTCGTTTCTAGCAAATAAAAAGAATCAGAAAAATTAAGAGAACCAAAAGTAAATCAACACCAAAAATTTGATAACGCAGTTCGGCACACCTCGCCTATGTCTGCGGAGCCCTCACCCAGCTTAATCACTTTCACCGAAGTACAATAGATTTACCCACGGCTTTATTGAGCCGACACTACTCAATCCTTGACATTATCTCTCAACCTCACTTTCGTGATATAATTTCACACCCAATAGTATGACTACCTCATACTAACCTCGATTGAGGATTTTTTCAATCAATCTTTTAATGAAAGAACAATGAACAAATAACTCAAGTGATTAAAATAATAAAGAATGAAAGCTAAATACACTTGAGATCAAAAAGAACAACTTCCCGATGAGTTCCGCTCCACTGAAATAGATCTGAAAGTTGTCGCAACAACAGTGGACTAATTCACATAAACATCAACATGAAGTATACGCATCCTATAAAGAAATCAATTAATAATTGCTAAGCCAATGAAGAATGTTGCAGCCAAAAATTCACGCACAATCCCAGAGCACGGAATCTGGAAAATTAGAAACTACCCCATAGTGTATTTCAATCATAGCACGTGCACAACCTCAAATCAACAAGTCTGGAAAAATCAACACCTTAACCCACGGTATACTGCAATCCCCGAAGTCATGCACAATACATACCTACCACATAAGACCAACTTTGCATAAGATGCTTCTCTAGGTTGACGTGGTCATGATGCAGGCAATAAGAACGCATTTATTGCTCCATTGAGTTTTGTGTAAAACAATGATGCCTATAGCTCTTTAGATAATCCAGACAAGATTTTCTCTTTAACATAAACATTCACCTTCGTTATGCTATCATTCCATAATACTCACACCCACCATATTAACTTTAACACCTACTGCACTTTTATTGCATGACTCCAAAATTGCCTTCAACTATATCATAGAGACATACACGAAAATAACTTCTGCTGTATCATAGAGACATACACGAATCCAATTCCAAAAAAACCCTTGACAAAACTAATTCCCTTCTTCTGCTATATACCAAAAAATTCACCCAGTCCACAATCCAGTTATCAACATGATAATAGACTTCAATCCAAGATAGGATTATAATAGACTTCAATCCAAGATAGGATTCTTTTTCATCTAAAAGATTATCCATATAGTTTTTGAATCCAAGTCATTTTCTAAATAATATCTTATATGTCTAATTAATAAATAATGTCAAAACTAATTATTTAGATATATAACATATATCTTTAACACTTTTCTTTGCCTTCACTCTAGGATCTTTAACCTTTTACCCATCAACTACCCCTAGTCTTTCCTTTTTCGGTTAAAACTTCCAACTTGTCATTGCTTTCTCTCTTTCCATTTCGGGGGGTACTTCCCACGGCTTCATTTCCTCTCCTCTATTGGTTCAAGACCAACTATAGGCTCTTCACCCTGCTACCATTCGAGGTAATGAGACTTTATGCACTGAAGTTGCTACTAAGGGAAATGGGATCTTTGTTCAAGAAGACGTCACTCCAATTCAGCTGTTTAATGAAAAGAAGAAATCTTTAGATCCACGTAGCTTACACCCTTCTCTTACGCAAGATAATAATGACACCAAAAAAACTTATCAAGGAAAACATGGAGCAAAATAGCTTCAACTGAAACCTCCACTGTCAAGTTAAGTTATGTCCAAACTACTATAGTGGATGGCATAGTTACAATGCAACATAAATGTTGCAAGTAGGAGTAGCAACTTGGTCTTCAACATTATTAGGATACTTCATTGGCAAAAGACCAATCTTTCCTATAGTCCAAACGTGGGCAATGGCTAAGTGGGGAAAGAAAGGCTTAGAGAAAACTCTGACTGAGGAGGATACCTTCTTGTTCTGATTCACTAAGGATGTCAACATTGCTTACATTCTGGAATTAGGTCCTTGGCACATAGGAAATTAGCCTATGTTTTTACAAATTTAGAGGCCTGTTATAAATTTGGATACGACTAGGATAGACACTCTTCCATTATGGATTAACTTCTATAGTCTTTTGTTGGAGTATTGGACTATTAAGGGCTTAATTACATTGCCAATATCATAGGAAAACCAATATGCCTTTATGCTACCATTGCTAGAATGGACATATTTTTTTATGCAAGAGTTTTTGTGAAAGTTAAGCTTAAAGAAGGATTATCAAATACAATTTCAATCATGAAAAATGGAATTGATGGTGAAATGACCAAGACTAAAGTCCAACTTTCCCATAGTTGGAGACCAAAGCATGAAACAAAATTTGGAAGCCAACAGATAGAGTTCTCACCACTGGAACCTACAAAGAAATTGCCATCTTGTATCTTGCTTTATTTATTTTTCCTACGAAGCTATATGCTTAGCACGGTGGTTTTTTTCTCCGTGTAGGTCTTGATAAAAAGGTTAAAGGGTGGGACAACCGCAGTGGCCAATGAAAAGCATATTATGTTTTGGGAGATTTTGTGCTTAAGCTTTGAAATTGTATTCAATATTATGAGACATTTTTTGTAGTTTGAGTAAATGACCTGTAATAACCATAATATAGGATGGGTTTGAATTTAAGGCATGGATTTGATAAATACAATGTGTATATTATGTCCTGTTTATAACTTAACAACATATGAAATGTGATGTATGTTTGCCTTATTTTATGGGGATTGTTGGAATGTATTGGTTTGTTTTAGGTTTATTTTATGTGACATCCGTATATCCTCCTAGGGGATATTTGAGGTTTATGAATTAGCATGAATTCCATCATTTGAAGTAGGAAAGTGTTTATATTCAAAGGTGAATGTTAATGTTTAGTAAACAAAAACAAAAGCAGGTGGTTAAAAAGCTAAGGGATGGTCTTTAAAAGGAAGTTCAGAACAGTGAAGAGAGGAGAATGTTGAAATGAGACAAAGCACAGATAGTTTGAAGGACAAGGAAGACAGTAATGGAGCAGGAGGGATGCAGGAGCAGAAGCAGGAGCTATATGGTGAAGTTTAACCTCTTTTATCTCAAAATTACTTTGTTGAAGAATATTAATATTGTGTTTAGTGCCTCTATAGTAAGTTGCGGACTAAAAGGCATAACATGATAAGCAATTTTCTCCTCTATATGATTTTTGGTCCATTTAGATTTAAAATAATCAAGTTTGAATAAGAAATATATTCTTACACAAAAATAATATGCTATTTTCTTTGCTAAGTGTTTATCCCATTTGTTTTTTATCAACTAGTTTTTTGAAAAGACATATTTTATGTACAAGACTTTGAAGAGAGAAAGTTGTAGAATAAATGTCTCAATTAATTGAATTACGTTATATCTAAGACAATTATATAATGCATATCCCAATTAATTGAATTATTTGGTATATAAGATAACTGCGAAGAATAAATGTCCTAATTAATAAAATTACCTCATGTGCAAGACAAAATAATTATATAACATGAACGTCCAAAATAAAAGTATTATTTATGTTGTATTTACTATCCCTTTGTGAGAGTACTAATTGAGGTATTAAATATTTTGTTTTGTAGTAAAAAACAAGAGAAACAATGTCTCTTCTTTCTGTCTTCTCTTTGCTTCCTACTTGGTCTTGTTTTTCTTATATTATATAGCAATTATAACGAACTGTTAATATTCTATTCTTAGTTTAAGAGAGTAAATTTGTTTCAATATAAAAGAGGTTATTTGAAATTAAATTTTTTTGATGATTTGTTATTTAATACTCCCTCCTATTTAAAATAAGTGTCTCTATTCAAAATAAGTGTCGTTTTAGAGGAATACACATTTATTAAAAAAGTTAATGAAATGTTTGATATACCCTTATTAATTACATATTAAAGTGCAAAATATAATTTGTATAATTAAGATGTAAGAAAAATTAAAAGGTAATTTTGGAAGTAAAATTATAAATATGCATAAAAAGTCACAAACACTTATTTTAAATAATTAAAAACCCTCTAAAACGACACTTATTTTGAATAGGAGGGAGTAATTATTAGTGATAATCAAATAACAAAGAACATTATTTTGTTAAAATAAAATTTTATTTATTTAATAATAATGACCAAATAATGATTGTGGAATGAAGTCTTCTTAAAGTTGAACTAGGGCCAGAGCGTTTCGTCTACTCCAGTTGATGTAGATTAGGTTGAACCTAGACTATCTTCTTTACTGACAAGGGGCCGAATTCAGCGGTTCTTAGCGTCTTTATTAACATTGTACATCTTATATTTAACTTGACTGGATATGTAGATGAACTAGAGCTCAGACAAACTTATGAAGTAAATTGTTTCGAGTGTCATTTGGTCACCATTGACCCGGATCACGTTGTAATAGCTTCCTTGTACAACTTATCACCGCCTTCGGCTGGAGAATAATTAGAAGCAGATGGAGTCGTCATATTAACACCTTCATCTAAAGTGATCACTGCCTTGGCATTCCAATGCCATGGCTGAACATAAGGTGAGGAAATTGATGACGAACATGAAGAAGGATGAAGTACCACTGAACCCCAATCTCTAGCTCCAAGTTTTGCTTCTTTTAATCTCCTTCTGATGAGCAAACCTCCCACATCTTCCTTTCTCATCTCTGATACACTTCTGAGTATTGCAATGCATATTTGAAGTGCCAAAACCGCATCCTCTTCCGGTGACACCTCCACGACTAATAGTGTCCAGTTCAGCAGGGCCGTCGCTCTTCCAATCTGATTATCTCCAGTGAACCTGACAAGCGTCACAAAACCTGTCTCATTTTCCTCTTCCTTCCTTCCTTCCTTGTTCTCTTCTTCTTGCTCCTTACTTCCTGAACTGGCTTTCTCGGATTGATATTGCATCCTACGCCCTGTTAGCACCGTTAACTGCAAGCTTAAAGTGTGGTTTGTTGGTGAAATTCATTTGCGAGTAAAATTGTTAATTAAGTCTCACAAATAAGCACATATACTGAACTGACCAATGAATCTGGAGACGATTGATTTCTCAAACAAAATTTCAGATCAGGTATTGATGTTGAGGACTCCAAACCTATCAAAAATTCATCTCCTGTTGAGAACCTCCATGCTGCTTGCCAATTTTCTGAAGGTTGAATTGGTGTTGCCGTTCCCACTACTTTCTCTGCACTAGATAGCAACAACAATGAACAAAAATTGCAGACACCTAAAGCATTTCTTAGAAAGAAAATTGAATATCAAGAAATTAATTTTTTACCAATTATTTCTAGTACCAATTTTAGTTAGTAGACTTGCTATTCCCTAGATAGACAAGATTTACTAAAAAAGTTAAGGATTAGTTTCACTGACACCATAACTCTTTACTTTTAATGTTTTGCAACTACTACACAAAGTCCAAGTTCATTGGAAATTATACTTGATTTAACATACCAGGTGCCTTTCCAATAGAACCAGCAACATATGACCAAGCGCCTTCACGTATCTCAGTGGTCCTCTCCTCCCATTTAACAGTTGATGGGGTTTCACCTCCTCTCCTCCAAAAGCCTGCTCCCACTCTAAATTCAAAACAGAAATCAAAATTCAGTGCTGATACAGATAATAAAAATTTTTATTTCCTTGGAACAAAAGACAATTTTGTTTGCATTACCTCATTCGAACAACAAAACACTCTCTTCCTGCATGATCAAGAACAGTGCGAGACAACCATCTACCTTCTTGAGGCTTATAATGATTCATTCTCAAAATAACGTCTGAAATCATAGCGCCTGAGTCATCTGTGACCCTATCTGGCACACATTTAAACAAGTAGGATGCTTGAACTGGTGGGGTAATAGAAACAACACTCTTCACTTGCTTATCAATGTCTCTTTTCAAAGTCAATGCGGGTGCTCTTAGTAAATCGTTCCAAAGAAATGTGGTTGTGCCTTCCAACTTACTCGTTCTGAAACAGCCAACAGCATGTTTACGTAGCTCTACTGCTATTCCCTTGGTGCCAAACTCACAGAATAGATGTGAAACCTTGCTCCACGAATCCAATGAGAAACTGGAAATTGATTTGTGAATCTTCAGTTCTCTGTGACATCTTACAGTTTGCAGTTGTAGGAAATTGCGCTTCATATCCTCTTGCAGTTCCTTTATCCTGGAGTTGAGCCTCACAAAGACACATACCTGACTTTCAAGATTTAACATGCAAAGCATAATAAAGCTTTGGATAGAAAAAGCCATTGACAACATTAACCTAGAAAATCATGATTCCTCTGCTTTCTTGACAGCATTTGTTAGAATTCTACAAGATTAACCCTTTAAATTGAACATCAACAGGATGTGTTCAATGTTACAACTATAGTATCTGCTGTTTAACAGCCTATATGGTCCTTTCATAGCACAAAAGCATATCTAAAAACTTTTAGTCTGGCTGATTTCTATTGTATAATCAAAAGGCGTTAGCTTGTCGAATAAAAGATGGCTAGTCGTCCAATTTGTTGACCAAAGCAGACAAATTTTGACTATCTTTCCAATGAAGAATGTATCAGGAATTCTCACTCTCAGCACGATATGCCTCGTTACATTTTCAAATTTAAGGACAGAACTAATAGTTGGAGAATAGTAGAAAATTAAACATGTTTGAAACATATATTGAGGAGGGAAATTAGAGACTGACCTCCAGTAGGAATCTGGGCAAGAGAGACCTGTATCTGGTGTTCACATCCGTATCTGAGATGTCCAAGTAAACAGGTGGTTTGAATGAGGCAACCCCGTCAAATTCAATGGTTCCACCAGCTTTGTCATAAGGTTGATCAAATGCTGCTTCCCAGAGCTTCTTTGTCATTGCCATTTCCTTTTTTTTCACCATCTCCCATAACTTCACCACCTTTTCCATATCAGCCTCCATCTCTTTCATATCTTCTGCATATACCGTTGGGTAACTCTGGAGATTTACATCACAATTGATTATTCAATTATAATTAAAAAAAAAAGTGAAATGAAGTTGCAAAGACTTGCTGCATACGAAATCTGCAAAGATTACTTGTAAAAAAAATTTCAGGTAAACCAATGCACATTTTAAACAATACTGACAGTCAATCTAGATAGCAATTATCTTTTTCGGTGTTTCAGATTGTTTATAAGAAAACAAAAGTCAAAACAATTCCAATCCACCTTTTATCTAACAAATAAAACATGACGTTACTTCAACTAAAGAAATTAAAAACAGGGAAAGGAAAAGAAAAAAAAAAAGCAAACAAACGAACCTGCCATCCTTTTCTTTCCTGGAAATGAAAACGAAAAAAATGAAAAGAAGAGAAAAGAATAGGAGAGGAAGACAAGGAATGCCCGCCACAATTTAGAAACAAAATAGAATGATAGACCCAAGAGGATGAGAAAAAGCAGAGACAAACACGCTAACCAAACATAAAACTACAAGTGGGAAAAAATAACGCACAGAAGATGAGAAAAAGCAGAGACAAACACGCTAACCAAACATAAAACTACAAGTGGGAAAAAATAACGCACAGAAGATAAGATATTTTTCTCTTAAGGTCCCAAATAGAGACAGAATACAGAAAACTGACATTGAAGAGAACGCACCTGGTGAGTCACCCACATTAGCAATATATCAAAAGTAGGCACTAAGCGCTCACATTCACTTTCATCATCAGGGAATTTCTGCAACAAATACAAAAATCCCTTGTACCTTTGTCTTGCAGCTATTAAGTATACAACGTCACTCATATATGGCAGTGAAAACTTGCACACTGCGTTCTGCTTCTTGAGTTCACTCAATAGATCTTCATAGCTTTCAGTAACAGGGTTCTTAGAATCTGAAACAGTCTCATTCTCAAAAGGCTCATTTGGGTATCTATCCATCCAAAGCTCTTTGCATCTCATCAATGCATACTCTTCATTTTCTTCATCGAAGATGGCTGGCTTGCCGATGAGTTTCGAGAACCTCTTTTCACAGTATTGCCTGTAACTTGCCTGTAATGGTTAACTCTTCGATGTCACTATTGCAGTAAAGATTAGATTAAAGTTTCCATGTTTAATCATAATGTAATATTTACAATGCATTTTAGTGTTAGTTATCGAGAAATGGAAGGAATTAGAAAAGGGTAAAAGCTCCTTATTCTTGTCAGAATTGTGACGTTAAAATGTTCTTGAAAAGGAAAAGAAAGATTCTATTGTTATTCTTCTTGGTTTTCCTATAGTTTCTCTCTAACCAAACAGTATAGCTAATCAGAAAATGGAAACATCTCACTAACCGGATTCAACGAGTGGCAGAACCAAACCCACTCAATATCCACAGGAGGAAGCACCATGGGAGGCATTGACCCCATCATCAAATCAGAAATCAACGGCATCCAGAGCTGATCGTACCTGCGGAATAGAAAATAAAATAAAGGCTTACTTTCAAGTCATCAAATGCCGTCCAATCAGATAAACATAGTAACAACCTAGAAAACAAGCTCTATAACTAGCAGAGAATCAGTCTGATCAACATCAGCTACCATGATCACCTTCTTACGGCTTCAACAAGATTCTCTCTCTCGTGAAGCCAAAGACACTCTCTCACAGTCCTCAAGAACCCAACATTGCGTCTTGCAGCCGAAACAAGATCCACCCCAAAACTCAGAGTCATCTCAAACTCTGAAATCTCGCTAAGTGTTCTAGTGGACATGTCGTCCGAGATTTCTGTTCTGTTCTGTCGAGTCCAAGACATCGATGCTGAGTGAGAGCAGAGAGCGGAGAGCGTAGAGCAGAGAGAGAACCGTCTTGTGTTTAGTCTCAGAGAAAAAAAGTATATGTCTCTATTTATTTTGCTTTTACTACAAAGAGAATAATAGGTGTATAGTACGAGGAAGGAAAGAGAACGATTGGCTAAGGATGAGAAAGTTGTTTCATACCGCCACGTGGAACGGTTGTTTCAAGTTGATTTGCGGGACCGTCCAAATTATGGAAGAACTTGGATTATTCCAAATCCAATGCTGTAATCATTACTTAACGTGTAATTAGTACATAACATGTGTAATTTACTTTCCATATGAAAAGGTCCTTTTAATTTCATTAATTTTACAAAAAATTTATGTAATTTAAAAATTTTATAAGAGATCCTTATATTTCATATAAAAAATAGAAATATTTTATTCTATTAAGGTACATCAATCTTTTTTTATCAATTTGCAATTTTTAAACACGTGAGATTTTACATAAATAAATTAGTCAATCTCTTCTAAATTTTCTCTATTAATGGACTACACTCTCTAAAATGAAGTATTTTGATTGAAATGCAAAAACTAAAATAGATAAATGAGGATCCTACACTTGATTTTAGATTTTTTTTTAGTAAATCAGTAAATGTTATAAAAAATAAAAGGTTATGTACAACAAAGGAGATTATCCGTAGGTAATCTCTGAATTCTCATAATACATTAGGTAATGCAATAAACAACAACCTAGATCAAAGATACTGCCTTACCATTTAAAAAACCTCCCCTATTGCCTACCATTACATTTTAAAAAGAAGCCTTCCTTGCATTTGCTTACAAGCAGGCAAACAAACCAGAAACCTCAACATTTAAACACATATATATACTTCCAAGGACTAAACCGAATCAATTTCAGTAAAAGGAGTGATATTTCAACATACAACTATCAAATTTGCCTTCATAGTCTCTGCCAGTCTGGAAGGAGCTTCTATAGGAAATGATTCTCTGTGCCGAACCATTGCCTATCAAAGCTCCATGTTTCCTGAGATGCAGTTGAATAGTCTGCTGTTCATATTGAACATATGCCCCTTCGAGAAGAACATATGCTGTGAAGAATGTAGATACCACTTATGAAAAATAATCTGCAAAACAATGTTAATGTATAATTGCTCTAATTACCTCCCAATGTGTTTAGGCTGAGATGCTCCAAAACTTGGAAGATTACTCTAGCTTGTAAGTTCTCCACATCCATGGCTATATCCTTGAAGGTTCTTGAGTTTCTTTCATGCCAAATGTTATAAACAGTCGTGGACAAAAGAATAGGGAAAAGGTTATTGTGTGAAGTTGTGTGAGGAAACCAATAGAGGATAGATTGAAGGCTTGAAAAGTTGGGAATGAGGATTTTGAAGTAGTTGAGGCAATGTTCCCATACGGCTTTAGAGAATGGGCAGTTAAAAAATAGATGCTCATTGGATTCAAGGGCCGAATTACAAAGAGAACAATGGTTAGGAGTATAGAGAAAAAGAAGTTTATCCCTTATTTGTAGTTTTTTAAGGACTGCTAACCATAGAATGAATGAACACCTTGGGTTGTTATTTTTGAACCAAACCAGATTGTGCCAAGATACTTGCTGGTTTGAGGGTCTCAATAATTTATACGTTGATCCATTGGTGTACTTTTTGGAAGGGCTAAGTAACCATTCCAAATAATTCAGAGTGGAGTTACTTGGCTGGTACTGAATGGGTTCAACCAATTGGCAAAGTGTTTCTGATAGTAGTAAATGGCCCTTATTCTTGTTCAAAGTTAAACAAACACCGGCTCCTAAAGTGTTAAGGGTAGTTATGAGGACATTTACTAAATTATTATTGGCTTTGGAGAACAATAGCAGGCCATCTACAGAAAAAGAGGCTAAACATCCCAATGTTCTTACATTTGGTATAGTAATGGAAGCCTTTATCCAATCTTAAAGTACATTCCCATTAATATGTGTAGGACCACTGTATAAAGAATGAACAAATAAGGTGAGACTGGATCACCTTGTGATGTGACCCTCAAGGATGAGCCTTGAAACCCAACAAATGCACAATTGGAAGCAAGGAATCTAAGAAAGCTAAAAATAGGTTTAGGATAGAAAAACCTTGACCCGATGTTTATAGAAGACAAGAACCAAAGGTATAAGATAGGTTTTGAACATTAAAAGATAATGATTTGATAAGTTCACAAAAGAACCAAAGAGAAATTAATCTCACTTAATGAATTCTAAATTTTTTTGAAGTGTCTTAAACAATACAAGCCTTTATATAAGCATTAAGATAAGAGCTAATTAAGGTAAGAAATCATCCTAATTGAATAATTTGATTAGAAACTTTATTTGAATGAGCTAATTAAAGTAAGAAATCATCCTAATTGAATGATTTGTCTAGAATTATTATTTGATTGAGCTAATTAAGGTAAGAAATCATTACTAATTTGTTGGGACAGATTGCACACATTCTTGAATATCTCCCACAAATCTTGGAATGCTTGAAATAGATTGGAATAACTTAAAACACCCATTGGGTGTCTTGACTCATTTTGGATCAAATTTATTGGGCCTTGAATACTTTCCAAGCTAATTAAAGCTTGTTTAGTCCATATCTCTTAAATTAGCCCATTTATAGTTTCCTTTATCTTCTTGGCTCTAGCTCTTATAATTAGGCCTCCTTGAATGCTCAATGGTTTCTTTAGAGTTTTGTTTAGGCTAGTTTGGTTCTCATCATCTTGTCTAAGTCCCCTCTTCATCTTGATTAAGTTTGTGGTTTTGCCATTCACAAGGATAGAGAAAGAATCAATTTTAATGCTTTTTTCAATCCAATTCTTGAATTTCATAGGAAAGCCAAAAACTTCCAAGATCTGTGCGACGAATTGCCAACTTATAAGGTTGTATGTTGAAGTTTATGATACTATATGTTTTAAATCGTAGTGAACAATGTAGTTGTAGCTAGTACAGACAAGTACAAGTTAATCTCATAAGGACTGTAAGTAGTTGTATTAACTCATTTTCTATTATCAAACTGCCGAATCAATTTGTGGATTTAATTTTGAATTAAACAAAACAAACTAAAGTAAGGTTTACCATATGAATGAACTAGGATAAAGAAATCACTATGATTAAACATATCAAATAAGTATTATATAGGTGATGAATCCCACTAAAATATCTTAAATATTAATCCTTCATCATGCAATTAAATTATTAATTATTGGACCTTAAAAATTTATATCATATGTTAATATCTTTCTTAAGACTATTAACAACTAACCTTTGTTTGATTAACTAAAATCTCGTTCTAGTCAAAACCCCTAAGATTGCATTACTCGATTCATGAAATTCACTATTAGGTTTGACCCTAATCCTGAAGGTTTATGTTGACCTATCTCTAGGTTTGTATACAACTTCTTCCAATTATGGTAGATCTATTGATCCAAGAGAATTTCTCAATTTGAATCATATTAAGTCAAATATTGAACTACATATTAATTCTAGAATATAAATGTATAATTAAATCACAATAAATTAATCATTTAAATTGCATTAAATAAAATACTATATCATATTATCCATCATGACTTAGGATTCATCACACCTAGGAACTAAACAAATTAGTTCATAAACATAAAGAGCAAAGCTAGCATCAAGTATCTAGAAGAACAATTAGAAATAAAAGAATTCATAATCTATATATCCCTCTTTATCTTTAATGAAATCTTCTTGAAATTTTGGTTAAAAGTTGTTCTCTATTGGATTTCTTGAAGAAATCTTTTTATTTTCCTCGTCCTAAGTTTAAAATTACATCTTCTCCTCTCTATATGGTGTCTAATCCTACTCCAAATTTTTTCTCCCTATCTAGCCTTCAAAATTTCCTTTTAAAGTGCAAAACTATGGCTTTTGGAATATACACGGTCACTTATATGTCCAAGTGAATGACCTTGTATCTCAAAATCCCTTTAAAATTTTAACTTTACACATTTTCAAAAACTTACACGGTCATTTATGTATTTCCAAATTTACTTTAATTCTTCCATTTTATACCTCAATTTTGACCAAATTCTTCTCCTTTTAGTCTATAAAGGCAACTATTACCTAAAAACACACTTAAAGTAAAATAAGTACCAAAAATAGCATAAACTCTCAAATATTAAGCAAAACATTACCCATAAAAATGGCCAGAGCACTGATTCTTTTAGCAAACCAATATTCCAAAGGTATATTGTGTATGTTTATCCAAATAGAAATATTCTCATATTGGATTGCTTTGCAGGACCCTATCCTACTACTTCCTTATCCCCTCGTCCTGAGGAAAACCTAAATAACATGATGTTTTCTTTAGAAAACATCAAATTTTAAAGGACTTTTCCCTTCTAGCTTTTGTAAGCCCAATTTTTTGTTGCTGGAAAAGAGGGTCTTCTTCTAATGAAAAAGCTAATGAGTGTTAATGACTAGCTCCTAGCCCCTTCTTGAAGAATTTTTACTTATAAAGAAACCTCTTTTCATCACTCATATCTATTAGGAGGGAAATAGCTTAAAGTTTTTATCTATTTCCCTCCTACAACTTGCTTCCAGTTTAGGGCTGATTTGGTTGAGATCTGGTTTTTGTTCTCACCTCCTTGTGCCAAATCACATCAAATCTTCTGTTCCAGTTACTCTGTTCTATTAAATCTTATCTATTTATTTCTGTGTGGTCTACAAAAAAGTTGTGGATGAGATTTAATGGAACATGATAGAAACACCATAACTGAAATAGGAGATCTGATCTCGTGCTAGATTTGGTGGAGCTTTTAAGGAAGGTTTTAGGCTAAGGAGTAGAAAAGTCAATTTATACAAAGGGTCTGACCTAAATTTGACATTGTACTGTGACAATCCTGAAGTAGTAATGTAGTGTTAGGTTTCAAAGGAATTGAAAAAATAGTTACTAATAAGGCGAATAATTTTAGAGGTAGAAAAGGGTGATAGTATGAACAAAAAAATACACCCTTAGTCATGGTTGATGTTTTGTGGTGCATTAAGAGGTTGACAACGGTAGTGAGATGTAGTGTTGGACCCTGAGCCTTTCTGTAAGCTAGGGCTATTAAACGAGGAACTATTGACAATTAGCTATGTATAAAGCAAAGAAAAAAGTTATGGAATTGAGATGAAATGGAAAGGGATTGATTGAATTAAAGTCATAGGATTTGGTTAAAGGTCATGAGTTGGATGATTTTTCAAACATGGTTCAGTATTTTGAGAAATTCGAGAGCTATAGAGATCTGATTGAGCTGATTCTTGAAACAAAATAAAATTGAGACATGGGGCTACAAATCATGTGAAGGGATCAAATTTCAATTTAGTCCCTAAGATTGTCAATTTCTGGATTTAAGTTGGGTTAATGTTCAGTCTCGGATTAGTTAGAGCTGAATGCGTATTTCGGACATAACTCTTTCGTTTCTAATCCGATTTGAGAGTTTTTGGTGTCATTTTAAAGATGAGACATAGAGAAACATTTCTCTAGAAGGAAGTGTTACCAAATTATGTTATTTACTTGCCCAAAATTGAGAAGCAAGATGACAGTTTTTAAAGGCTAAATGAAGGGCATTTTTGGAAGATCACTTAAAGGGTT
>JANPWU010000006.1:17759953-17771137 GCA_024707465.1 Erythroxylum daphnites
TCCAAACATTCTTCTAGTGATTTATTAAAATTTGATTTGAATTTGGCATGACACACGCACCCTACATATGCCATAACGTAATTGACACGATTCGTCACGTTAGCACCATTAATAGAGATATTAACATTGGACTATTTTATAAAAAAAGATTGAAAGATTGGATATTTTATTGTTATTTTTTAAATTTCGAGTTATAATTATAAAATTGTATAAAGTTAAAATTTTTTCAATAATTAACACAAAAAATTATATAAACAAGAGCAAGAGAAGAGGTGTACGTGTGTTTTTGTTGCATATTGTTGTCCTAAATCTGTTGAAGGTCGGAAGAAAGTATCAAATAATAAAAGGTGCTCCAAGCAAACCAAAACAAGAAAATTATATGCCCTTCAAAGAGCAACGAGGATAAGGTGGTGTTTCTTTTCATGCATTGGTTTTGAAGGCTACTAGTTATGTTTACATAATTTTGTGTGTACAAGACAGGAACTGCCCATCCTGCTATTCATCTAATAGTAATATCCCAAGGAAGAAGAATGTATGCATTAGAGATGAAGTTAACAGCTATTAAAAATGTAAAATGTCCAACAGTTAACAGCTAGATATGACATCCACACAGGTAGGACAGGTAGGAGGAGTGTAATGTAATAATCAGCCCATCTGCTTGTTACATTTTCTTAATTGTAATCATCAACACATATCCAGGTCCAGCCAATATATTAGGGTAGCCTTATTACATACAAACCTATATTATTGAAGTGTTCGTCCGTCTTACTTAGATTCTATTTTATATTCAGATTGTTCCGTCTCTTTTATCGTTGAGGGTGAAAGGCTTATAGGTTCGGGTGTACGGGATAAACCTGTTGACTTGAGTTAGTTTTCAAGATCTTTTCTCTCAATGTTTTGTTTTATGCGATAGTAACGATTGCCTTAAAAAAAAAATCCAGGTCCAGCCAATATGCATTGCGTCTATAATTCCTCTGCCAAAGAATTCTTTCTTCTTCTTCTTCTTTCTCAATTAATTAACTCTTACCTTGCATTAATTTCATATTAAGATGTTATATAGTAAGTGAATATTTGTTTATAAATTTAGAAATAAAGGAAATGGCTTTTGTTAGAACTAAATTTGATAATTTTCAAGTTACGGGAATTGTTGCTTTAAAATGTAACATTATATTAAACATTAATTAGGGAGAATAAAAAAAAAATGAAAGAAAATAGTTAAAAGCTGCCCTTTAATTTCTCACACACAAACCCGAGAGGCTCGGAACCAGCTTCGCCGTGATAGCTTTTCTTTTCAATATTAGACAGGGAAGGATGACGAAACAGAAAGTGAGAGAAATTTTTCCGGGAATCTCCCATCATCCATTTTCTTGCCCTCTCTCTGTATAGTTCAATCTTCGTCTCATCTATCTCAAAACTATTCATCTCTTGTTCTTTGACTCAGAGAATACAAATAAACGCTAAGCCGTAGTTGCATATACTTTTACACGTAAAGATACACAATCTCTTTGGTTGGTGAAAATATTTGGATTTATTGGTTCTTTTATGATAAATGGGAAATCTTTGAACTCGGGTTCTTGAAAGAAGGTGTTCAAGAGGTTGGTGCTTCGTCTGGTTTATTTTCAGAAAAAGAAGAATGGCAACAGAAGAGCAGCAAGCTTGTTCTTTCTCCGTTGTTTCTCTCGTGGAAGATATTCTTAAAGAACATGGGACTCGGCCAACCAACATTGTGGCTCCAAGAAAAGCTGACGAAGCTTGTATGATCAACATTTTATTCCCCCCCTCTCTCTCTCTATGTATCCGTTATATTTGTTCCATATTAATTGATGTTAAGCCTCTTTTTATGCTTCTTGTTGATAGAAACTTTGAGAAACGCTATACTGTTTTGTTTTCTAGATCGAATTTTCAACTACTTAAAGTTTTTATCGTGGTTTTTAATGCAGCTAATCTCCATTGGATAACGTGGTTGGTTCATATAAGGCTCACTCGCAGTAAAGCAGTTGAGTTTGGTGTCTGTCAAATAAAAGTTTCCCTGGACCATTGACGTTTGAAATTTAGCGGTGGAAATAAGTTTTCCTTAAGCTATGGGAATGTTTAGTTCATATGTGATAACCATTGCAGGGCATTTCTGGCTAGAAAAAGAATATCAATTATCTATATCTTATTTGGTCCTTTTGTTTAAAAGTCCAAACTTGTTTTGCTACATTATTTGTTGGAAATTACTTGATCATGATATATGAATACTTGATATTGCTGTATAATTTTGCAGCCTGTAGAAGGAATGAAGCAGCTGGATGGCTTCGCAAGACAGTTGGAGTTGTTGGTGGTAAAGATTTGCCGGCTGAGCCCTCAGAAGAAGAATTTAGGCTTGGATTGCGAAGTGGGATAATTTTGTGCACTGTCCTTAACAAGGTTCAGCCTGGAGCAGTATCAAAGGTATGATTCTCTCCCCTTCTTTTTATTGATGGTGAGCACAACTTGTTTGATTGATTTTTTGGTGCAAAACACCGTGGTAGGTAGTGGAAGGACCTTGTGATTCTGTTACTGTACCTGATGGAGCAGCTCTATCTGCATATCAGTACTTTGAAAATGTGAGAAACTTCCTCGTAGTTGTGGAGGAAATGGGGATTCCAACTTTTGAAGCGTCTGATCTGGATCAGGTGAGAGTTTTGACTCATCACAGCGGGAGCGAAAATGTATAAGATTGTTTCCATTCCATTGTGAGAGATGTTTCTCTATTTTGAGATCAATTCAAGCTTTGGATCTTTTAGGGAGGAAAATCTGCAAGGGTCGTGAATTGTGTTTTAGCCCTTAAATCATACAGCGAGTGGAAACAAACTGGTGCAGCTGGGACCTGGAAATATGGTGGAATTTTTAAAGCCCAATCTTGCGGGTCCGGAAAACCATTTATGCGGAAAAATTCGGAACCATTTATGAAATTTCCACGATCCTCTTCATTGGGTAGCGTGCCTGATGCTCAGTGCCCGTATGATGATCTTGGCCAAGAACCCAGTGAAGCAGTCAGTGAGCTCTCTTGTATCTGTGCATTTATTTACTATTTTTAAATGAGTGAGTTACGAGTATAACCTTCTCTACTCCTGTATCGCAGAGCATTGGTCATTCCTTGAGTGTGCTTGTTCACACATTACTTTCCAACAAGAAACAAGAAGAAATCCCATGTGTAAGAGTGTTATTTGATTATCTTAGCGCTTTAGTTCCTTTTGAAAAACACCACTAAAGGAAGAAATGAATCTTCTCTTTTATGTCTGAATTAGCATGTTACAATACATTAGTAGCATAGTCCTGTAAAGCCAATGCTCTTTGCTGATAACAGATTGTCGAAGCTATGTTAAGCAAGATAACAGAAGAGTATCAACGTCGATTGGCTGGCCAAAATGAACTGGTGAGCAGCTGTTGAAGCCCCTTCTTTTCTTTGTAGTGCATCCAGGGCTTATGCTGTTGTATATAATGCAATTATCCCTGAGATGACTAACTTTTTCACTTCGAAGTACTATTACTCGTTACATGAAGATGGAAAATCTCTAATGATCATTAGTCTTTACTTGAAGTTTCCTCTCTCACTTAACTTATTAATCTTTGCAATGACAGCTGAGAACAACCACAGAAGGTACAGAAGTATGTAGCACTGACAAGCCTCTTTCAAGACCTTCTTCTTGTGATGTAAAGGTGTGAGTTTGGCTTGGTTTTCATATGCTTTCTATTTCTTGAAAGCTGTTCTGTGACATTGGTCTTGGCTAATGGAATGATTAAGAAGGAACTGGAAGAACAAGAACCAGAAGAAACTTCTAGAAGCATCAACCTGGAGGAACAATGTTCTCCAAAGGTTAATTGTCGTAAAGAACTAAAAGGCAAGCTGTCCAACCAGCGGATGTTGATTGAACAACAACAAATGAACATTCAGGTAATGGCATTTTCTAGTGCTAATGAAAATGTCTTATGCTGCGGACATTAACTAATCTTGGACCTGCAGGCATTGAAACATACTCTTCACATAACAAAAGAGGGAATGCAGTTTTTACAAACGAAGTATCAGGAGGAGTTCTACAATCTGGGTAGAATTAGATCTTTTACATGTTTTCTGGAACTGTTGGAAAAGAGGAATGATCAATATAATAATAACTGCTCGTTCTGTTGTATTAGGTAAACACTTGCATGGTCTAGGCCATGCTGCATCAGGATACCAAAAAGTCCTGGAAGAAAATCGCAAATTGTACAACCAGGTGCAGGACTTGAGAGGTATAGTGTGGTGTTAGTTTACAGTTTGGTTTGATAAATTGGTTCTTTAGTATCTTTTAAACACATTTGAATGATTTTCCTAATAAATTTCATTAGGAAATATTAGAGTATATTGCCGAGTGAGACCATTCTTGCCTGGGCAGCCAAATCGTTCAAGTACAGTGGACAACATAGAAGAAGGAAACATAACCATGATCACCCCCTCAAAATATGGGAAAGAAGGAAGGAAATTCTTTAGCTTCAACAAAGTTTTTGCTCCTTTGGCAACACAAGGTTACTAAGCCCCGTTGATTCTTTCCTTCAAATGTCTTTTTTGTCAACATGTTTCTTAAACAGTTCCGTTGTTTACTTTTCTTGCAGAGGCGGTATTCTCAGACACACGGCCTCTAATTAGGTCTGTCCTTGATGGCTACAATGTTTGCATATTTGCTTATGGCCAAACAGGATCAGGCAAAACTTATACTATGGTAAGATTGATCATCATAATTATAACTGCGGTATCTAACAAGTTCATTGATTTAACAATCTCTCCTTTACTGGTGCTCTCTGGCTTTTGATTGTAATATCTTTGTTGATTTTTAACTTTGGTCTAATCATGGGATATTTCAATCCAGACTGGCCCTAAAGAGCTCACTGAGGATGGTTTAGGTGTAAACTACAGGGCATTGACTGATCTATTTCTTCTGTCAAATCAAAGGAAGGATGTTATTTCGTATGAGATTTCTGTCCAAATGCTTGAGATTTACAACGAGCAAGTTAGGGATCTCCTGGCTACTGATGGTCTTAACAGAAGATATCCTTTGTCATGTTTTTTCTATGTAATATTGTAGGTTGTTCCGAGGCAATTCTTATCAAATTTTGTTTTCTTTAACTCCTATATAGACTAGAAATTCGCAACAGTTCTCAAAATGGAATTAATGTCCCAGACGCTTGCATCATACCTGTATCATCAACATCTGATGTCATAAATCTGATGGACCTCGGACAAAAGAACCGTGCAGTGAGTTCTACAGCAATGAATGACAGGAGCAGTCGATCTCATAGGTGAGTGTTACTAGTGTGCTTAGAGTTCAGTTCAGTGATTTTGATATGAATTATGTAAGAATTATACTTGCATATGCTTGCAGTTGCCTGACGGTTCATGTTCAAGGAAGGGACCTCACTTCGGGAAGTATAATTCGTGGTTCCATGCATTTGGTTGACCTGGCAGGAAGCGAAAGAGTTGACAAATCTGAGGTAACTGGTGATAGATTAAAGGAAGCACAACATATTAACAAGTCTCTCTCAGCTTTGGGAGATGTAATCTCTGCTCTTGCTCAGAAAGGGTTACATGTTCCCTACAGGAATAGTAAACTCACACAACTACTCCAAGATTCACTTGGTAAAGAATTGTATGGTTACTCCATTTTTTACTAAAAACATTGTATGCTTTCTGATTCATGTTTTCTCCCTTAAAACCTTCAGGTGGCCAAGCCAAGACTCTCATGTTTGTTCATATAAGTCCTGAAACAGAAGCCATTGGAGAAACGTTAAGCACATTGAAATTTGCTGAACGAGTTGCTACCGTTGAACTCGGTGCTGCTAAAGTGAATAAAGATAGCACAGAGGTGAAGGAGTTAAAAGAGCAGGTTATTACTACTACCCCTATAAATGCCGGCAATCATAATTGTTATTGTCATCACTGATGTGTTGCATCATTTATACGTTTTCGTTTTCCAGATTGCTGGTCTAAAAGCAGCACTAGCTAGGAAGGAAGGAGAAACGGACCACTCACAGAATTCTCGATCCAGCACACCTGAAAGAACAAAAATGACATCCGGTGGGTCCTCTCCTTATCAACATAGCTGGCACAGTGCAGGCAACTTCTCTAACAGTAACAGGCAGTTTTGTGAGGTAAAAATCATTTAGCTGATAACAATACAGTGTGTTAATCATGTGCTTTTTACCATGTGTAGCTTGATAAGTTGAGCTACCATTAAATGAGAGCATCATGTCATTCATATCACCTCTTAAAGTACATGGATTTCTGTTTAATCAAATCATTTATCTTTTCAAAGCTTGTGGCTCATTAGTACTTAGTCATCCTTCGGACTTCAAGTCAGTTTCTTTTCTCACCCCTCTCTCAAGTTGCAGCCTAAAATCTTATATATTGTATGTTATATAATACGTCTTAATGGTCAATTCAAAATGGCTGTCTTCACAGCCAGAATGTGAAGAAGCATGAACTAAAAAGATTAGATTTTATTGCTGGTATCGCTGGAGTCTGAGGCTTCTTCTGTCCACTATATCCTTAGACACAAACTGTTTTTCATGTCGCGCAGTCAGTTGGATAATGGAATACAAAGTAAAACTTGTGAGTGCAATTCCCTAATTGACAGCTTGGGTTTTTGTTTATTTCTTTGGAAAATCATCCATAACGGCTATGTAGGAAGGCTTCCTTTATGCTTTGTTCCTTGCATGCTTATGCTTGTACCATATAACAAACTATTGGAGAATTTACCTAGTAAACCGTAGCTCAAATTGAAAAGTATATGTTGGTCTGCAGGGCGGGAAAAAATCTTCTATTACAAGGAGACGAAGCTTGGATCTCCATGATTTGCGCCGCCATTCTTCTCCTTGGACACCTATCGGAACTCCTGCACAGAATGGAAAGGATGATGACAAAGAATCTGTCTCCGGCGATTGGGTTGATAAGGTCATGTTAAACAAGCATGATGGTATCAGCAAAGATGAGAACTTTTCAGGCCTATGGGACCAGGAGTTTGAAGCACAGAGAACTCGGAGTGAAATGGCTTCAACTGACGATTCTGATGATCTTGAGGCCGCAACCAGTGATTCTTCGGAGCCAGACTTATTATGGCAATCTAACCTTCCTACGATGAGCAGTCATCCAAAAATACCTGGACCTAACACAAAGAAGATTAATCCTAAGCCATTAAAAACTCCAGAAGCCAGGTAAGTTGTATGAATGCCTGATAGCTTATTTTTTTCCTTTAGGCCTCCAGTTTCTTGTTGAACATGTGACATTGGAATGGAAAACAATGCTTAACATGGGACAGGAGCCTCACTAACAACATATTTATCTGCTGTCCTGGTTCTGGTTCGTGACAGGAGCTTGATTCCCTCATTAATTCCTTCTCCAGCAAGGAAACAGCTTAATGGGGTTGGTCCAGCAACAAACAGAACTGCAAGGCCGGGGGTTGGTGTTGATGGAAAGAGGAAAACTGGGCATGCAAAGTGAGAATACTTCCAGGAGAATCTATGTCCTTTTTTCTTTTTTTCTTTTGGTTTCAATTTAGCAAAGAAGAGAAAGGCAATGTTTTCAGTTGCCTGTCTGTGGCTTGTTTATGAGTGCCCACTCATCTTGTGAAATTTCTTTAAGCTTTTATTTTCTGTGTTCAAAGAAAACTACTTACATCATCATTCAAACCTTACTTTGCTTAAGGAAAGCATTTCTGTTGCTAGCCTGTTACTTTGTTCAGTTTCAGAACTTAGCTCGTTACACCAAAATTCTATGATTGTTGGACATTGCTCCACGAATGACTTAAGAGTTGGATTAGTGCTTGCCTGCTCCTAGTTTTGAAACAAGAACACAACCACCTTGTGACCTTCTATTTAATAAATTGGGTTTATATATTTAACTAAATCTCTCTTATAAAAATATGCATATAAAATATTTTCTATTAATATAAAAAAATATTTTCATTTGTATAATTTGTGGTGTTCGAGCTAATAGCTTAAAACACTTTTATATTTTATTATCTTTATTTTTTTAACTTCAATTTCAATCAATATGCTTATTTATTATCATTTATTATTTGTGATTTTTTCAAGTTTTCATAACTTTCAAAAATCATAAAAATAATTTTCATTTATAAATTTCGTTTTTAAACATATTTTTAAAAATTATTAATCGGTAAATATTATATAATATATAAATTAGTTATTCAATTTATATTTTCCTATAAATTTTAATAAATAAATTATTATTTGTTTAAGATGTACATTTATTAAAGAATATTATATAATATAAAATTTTAAATTATTATTTAAAACATTTTCATAATATAAATTATTATAATTAATATGACAAATTTATTATTACAATTTATTATTTTAAAAAGAGAATTTAATCACAAATAAGAAAAATAAAAAATTAAATATTGTAATAGAAAAGCAAATTGATACCAAAAAAGAAAACACTTAAATGCTTCAAGTTTATTTTTTTTATCTCATCTATTCACTCCAACAATGTCAAATACCAATAACTATCTTTAGCATCTTTTAACTCAATTTCTTGGTTATTGTTATTAGGTACAATTAAAAAAAGGAGAAGATTGTGTGATATTGACTCATATTTGAATGATGTCTTACAATTACTTTGTAGGATAAGATGAATTTTGATATATAGATTTTGTTATGCATTTGAATATTATATGATTATATTTTTTACTTGAAATTTATGTATATGTCAACAAGGTGCATACTAATAAATGATTATTTGGCTATAATTATACACCTATATTTCATAACAGTTTTATAGTATTTTTTGTACTTAATTAGCTCCAAGTGTATTTGTAGGAGAATAATTGATAATTGCCTTCTTGGACTAAAAGGAGAATAATTCAAATAAAATGGTGGCATAAAACGAAGATTTGAAGCAACTTGGAGATACACGCCGTGTATGTGCCTATGTAAGTCTATGAATGTGTAAAGTCACAATTTTAGGTGTTTTTGGAACTACAAGGTCACTTCTCAAGAACCTTAGTTTTTACTATAAAAGGATGTGAGCATAGGCAAATAAAGAGAGTCGAGTGTGAGCATAGGCAAATAGAGAGAGTCAAGTTATTAAGTAATTTTGATTGGTAAGACATATACTGAGGTGATAGTTCTGATCAAGGAACGATGAAAACATGAAGAATACATCTAGAGATTCGTTAGATAACAACATCAAATCTAAATTTACAAAAAGAAAAAGGGAGATTTGGAATTATGATGTCTTTGTTTTCTATTAGTTTTTTCTACATATTTATGTTTGGTTTTGTTTTCTATGAGTAGTAACTAAACTTGTTTAGTGTCTAGGTAAGATGAACCCTAAGTGGAAATAACAATATGTTTTGATCGTTTATACAATGCAATTATATTGATTGATTTATTGTGATTCAATTATGAGTTATATTCCTGTTATAATATATCTTGAATATTAGTGCATGATTTGATTTTATATGATATCAAATTGAGATTAAAAAATCCTCTTGTATAAATAGATCTACCATAATTGAAAGGAGTTACATGTAAACCTAAAGATAGGCTAACATAAATCTTCTAAATTAGGGTCAAACTTAATAGTGAAATTCATAAATCTATAATGCAATCCTTGGAGTTTTAACTAAAAGGATTTTTGTTAATCAACTGATGGATTAGTTGTTAATAGTCTTGAGAAAGATATTAACATAATATAGAAATTTTCAAGGTTTAATAATCAATAATATAATTGCATAATAAAGGGTTAATAATCAAGATTTTTTTAAGGGATTCATTACCTAGAAACTATTATTTGATATTGACATCTTCTTAGTATTCACCTCTTTCTTGAGTTTAGTATTGTTTTCAATCTTAGTTTATTTGTTTAGTTTAAGCTTTAATTAAAATCCAAAATCTGATTCATAGGTTAGATAATAGAAAAAAGGTAACTACTATTACTTATAGTCTTCATGGGATCAACCTAGGCTCGCCTGTGCTAGCTATAGTTATGCCATGAATTTACAATAATATTTAATATTGATACAAAAGCATATCAATCGCATAAATATACTATATTTACATTTATAAGTTTAAGGAAAGCTTGCACTTAACATACTTGTTATATATTGTATATTTTTTGTTAATATTATACAAATTTTATCATCATTAAAAAGTGAGAGATTGTTTAATCTAAGAGGGTTTTAATCTATAAATTTCATGTTAATAAGACATAATATTATTACTAATGATTTCATTGTCTTTATGAAAAATTATGTTTTCCATTAATTTGAGAAATTAAGAGGAGTATGAATAAATGATGTACAGGAAAAGAAGGTTAAAAGAGTGTTTAAGTTAAAGTCATAACATATCAGCTGGTTGATCATAGATTGCCATATACAAAACCATATAAAAGTGCATATTCTTATATAGAGTGCTATTTTTCTTAATAGACAATTTTGAGAAGAAAGATGATATTTGAAAATAGTTGAAGAATATTAGATGATTTGAAGTTATTCCTGAAATTATTTGTAAAAGGTCAAGTTTAGAGGTTATCTGAAAGATGTTTCTTGAATCTTGAAGACATTTAAAGATGATTCAAATGTTGAATAAGCTTCAATCCTTAGAGATATTGTTTGGAGAAATTTAAGAAATGTTCAAGCTTATTATATTGAGATAGAAGAGTATAATGTTACAAGAATGACAAAAGTGTCAAAAATTGAATACCTTAGTCAACTGAATAGTGAAAGAACGTATAACATCTTCAATTGAGATATTATCTTGGGGTGTTATGAAAGAGTTGAAAAGGATTGAGTGCTCTATCAAAAAGAAGTTGGGTAAAGCAAACTCTCTCTAACATCAGCATAGCACTGACCAAGAACTTATTGGTTTATGCCCTATAATTAATTAGTTAGTTGTAGTTTTAGTAACATAATTATTTAAAAGAAAATTTTATCTTATACATTTTCAAATGTATATGTTAAAGTTTATAGAATAAATTTACGTTGCAAATAAAATTAGGATGAGATCATAATTATCATGTTAAATTGCATTTATATATTATTTCTAGTCATTATTTTATCGAGACTAAACATTAATAGAGTGTAAAACGACTAGTACATGTTATATTTCTACCTTATAAAAGAAGTAGTTAATCTCATAAACCAAGATATATAGATACTTAAACAT
>JANPWU010000006.1:17777964-17794550 GCA_024707465.1 Erythroxylum daphnites
AAATTTTGGAAATTTAAAGTTGAAAGGTTTGAGAAATGAGTTTATGAAAAATTTGCTACTGTGAATTGTTTATAAAAATGGCAAAAAGTTTTGAAAAGATGGTTTTTGCTTATTTTTTGAATTATAAATATGTTATCCACGAGCTGTTAAGCTCACCTCCTTTCATCCCCATCTCCAGGTATTCGAGCAGGAGATCAGATGAAAGAATGTTAAGACGTTTTGTTCGTTTTGGCATAGCGTGTATTTTGTGTAAAGTTAGATTTTTGGTATTGATATGGTATATGGCTTGAATTGCCATTATTGTATTACAGGCATTTATTTCAGGATGTATGTGAATTATGAAATATGATGTTTATGGATTATGGATTTACGTATTAAATTTGAGATATTTTTGTAAGCAATAAATTCATAAGGTGTATGAATTATGAAGAATTAAGAAATTGTGTATGGTTTTGAGATATAAATTTGTGTATGATTATGGAATATAAATTGTGATTGTATATGAGTATGTTTGGTTTGGGTTTTGGATTGACTGATGAAATTGTATATTGAATTAAGATCTGATTGTGAATTGAGATATGGATGATTCTGATTATGATTGAGAATTATTGAAGTGTTAGGTATAGATGTGTGTTTGTTTATGCTGGGATTCCGGACAGGAGGTCCGATGAATGGTGTGGATTTGGTTTGGTGTATACATAGAAGTGAATTTTAAAACCCTTTGCAGGTTTGGGTTTGTTAGAATGCAGTCGTTATGTTGCCCAATTTTTTGTTAAATAATGATTGAATAAGAATAAGAATAAGAATAAGTTTTGTTATAGATGTTATTGAGGTATTGCATGAGTAAGAAGAATCATATGAATTGAGTTTTGATTGAGGATAAATTTCCAAATGGGGAAATTATATTGTTTTGATTTGCATGAGATTGATAACGATGAATAAGATTGAAAAAGAAAGAAAAAAAATTTATACCTGGTTTGGGATTGGTTTAGTCTTAAGGTATCCAACGCGACGCTTTTCTTAGATATTTTGTTCATGGATGTCGGAAATTTGTTCAGTTCGTTTGAACCCTTTCGAACCGTTTGTTTACTTTGATTCCGAGCCAATTCGCTTCCGCTTTCAATTTTGTTTTCTGCCTTTTTGTTATCCGATTTTCCGATTCGATTCGTTTTGATTCGATACTTTCGCTTTGTCATTTTGTTTGCATGCTTTAACTTTCGCCTCATGTTCCGTCCTTTCGAATTCGTTTTCGCCTTCCGCCACTTTGTTTTTGTTTTTTATTTTTGTTTTTTTCGATTGGGGTCCGGTTCCAAGATCGGGTCCCAACAGCAAATACCCGAATACCCAAAGGACATTCAAGTACATTCCTTATGATAATGATATGTTGGAGCAAAAGCAAATCCAACTTACACATGGCATCATCGAACATACTCAAAGGTCACTAAATTGTAAACCTATTGATTTCATTCATTCACAAATCTTACATTGTTTGCATTATACAAATATTTACAAAACCTCTTATAGGTTCTAACAAAACTATAAAATAAATGTTACATCACTTCTGGTGTCAGCTGACAGACCTCTGAGTCATAACAAAATCCAAAGGGTCTTTTGGTCCTGTCTAAGGCACTAAGTCTCCTGTCTCGTACCTGAAAAGCCACGTTGTAATTTTTAATGAGTTTTGCGAGCTCAATAAGTGAACCATCATTGATGATTTCACCGGATCACAAACACACATCACATATTGCACATTTATTCATTCTAAGCACACATTTATTATTCAGATACTTACATAACATGGCACATCATATGGTCATTCATTTCAGTTTCATAATGTTATATGCACGAGACTCACATTCGTTCTTATTGTTGTGACCAAGTTCCTGTCACATACTTATACAAATACTAGCCCATAGGGCTCAGTCAGAATAGAATCACGGAGCATAGCTCTACGTGTAGAATCAGAAATTACAGAGCAAAGCTCTACGTGGAAGTGCTTCATACTGACAACTCAAGTCACAAAGCCTTTATTTGAACATGCATTTTATGGAATGCATCACATACATATATGTCATATATCACAATCACATGTGATGCTCAAACAAAGCTCATAATCAGCGGACCTAAGCCCGGCATTCAACTTTCGTTATGAATCAAATGTCATTCAAAAATTCATATCAAATCAAAATACTTCCAATACATGCTCAACTATTAAACTCCTCAGACTTCATGTCCGGAATTTAGAAATAATTCACAAAAAATTCAGTAATATGGAAGTTTAACAAATCAAAACAAATCAAACATAAGAAATCATTTAGGTTGACTCACAGTATGCTCCAATATGCTATTGTCTAGATGGACCGGCAATGTCTGTCTGGTGTCCACTTGGCTCCTCTAGATTATACAAAACACATGTACAAATATCACATTTTTGCACAAATGTACAATTATTCCTTAATGCATATGTATTTATAAAATATGCACAATGCATGTTTAATGACAATTCTGGGGTGCTTTATTGCGATCCTTATCAACAAAATATTCAGATATCAAAGCTCTCATTAATACCATGTGTACTTATGATTTGAACCATAATAAAGCAATGTCAAAACAATTTCATAACTTCAATGACCACTTCAGAATTTTCTTCTAATACACATATAGGTCAACTTTGTTTACAAAATATGATAAGGTAATTGGCATAATTAGGCAAACTTCCTTCTAAAAATTTATTCTCCAATGTCTTAAGTTTCTATTGACACCAAAATCATTCAATTCGGTTCTGTAATTTGAAAGATATGCCTCAAACATTAACGCGTTGTTCATATACAAAAATAGTGTACTATGCACATTTTCTATCCAAAAATTCAACGTCTTAGAGACTAAATCGTAATTCAACTTCTTGAGACAATTTGTATTCCTATATCTCTAGTTTACTCCAAATCAAAAATCATCTCATTTGTAATCCTATAGCTCCTGATATAATCAAAATATTGAGGGGTGTTCAATAAGATAATCCTATTTCACTATTCCAACAAATTCCACATTTTGATTTGATCAATGTTTTTAAGTCAAAACAAAAAGCTATAATTTCTATGGCGAGATAGAGAAATGTGCTATGAATCCAATGCTTCAAAAATCAGGTCATTTGGAGGTCATATGACAAAGTTATGGCTGAAAGAATCAAACAAGGTTTTGTCCATTTAAGACGAAGCAGATAGCAGATGAAGCAGATAGCAGACGAAGAAAAAAGCAGACGAAGCAGAAAGCAAACGAAACAAAAAGCAGACGAAGAAGAAACCAGACGAAGCAAAGAACAAATGAAGCAAAAAGCAGACAAAGCAAAGAACAGACGAAGCAAAGAATAGACGAAGCAGAAAGCAGACGAAGCAAAAAACAGACGAAGTAAAGAACAGACGAAGCAAAGTCAACTTAAGATGATGCAACTCTTAAGACGATATGACGTCATCACAGACGATACGTTTTTACAAATGATATGACGTCATCACAGACGATGTGATGTCATCAAAGACAATACGTCTCTATAGACGATACAGATGGTCAACTTAAGACAAAGTAGAAGCCAACCTAAGACGATACAGATGGTCAACTTAAGACGAAGCAGAAATCAACCTAAGATGATACAGATGATCAACTTAAGACGATACTTCTTCATAGACGATAACTCTTTACAGACGATACCATCTATACTCCTCAACTCAAAACATTTTTCTTGAACATCTCTAAGTTTTCATCAACTCACGTATAAACACCTATATATCCATACATGCACAGTGAAGAAACAGAGCATATCACCTTTCCATATCTAATTCTCTACACTAATCCTATACATCATTTCATTTCTACTTCAACTCCAAGAACCATTTCCACAACACTTGATCACTAACCATCCATCAAGAACCAAATAACATCATATCCACAATTTTTATCCCCTTAACACAATGTTCAAGAATATAAATGTATGTAAATGCCATGATCATGTACTGACAATAAATTCATCAACTTTATTTCAAAAATTCACAACTCTAACAATTTTATTCACCACTTACTTGTTGATGACTCCAAAAGTTTCAACTATCTTCAAGCCCTAACTCCGTACAAAATTACGTAATCCACTGCGAACATTAACCATCTTCTAGTTTTTTTTAAGGCAGAAGAAACAATTTACAAGATGGGATTGGTATAGGAAAAAGGAAAAACACAGAAATCTCTTAGAAGGTGTTTGATAGAAAACTCTGTATGTTTGAAGAAAATTCGAAGAAGGTGATTATGAGGAAGTTAAGTGACCAAGACATAACCTTTCAACTATCAGAGAATAGTAACCTACTTCTAGCAAAAGTACAAAAAACAAAGAATAGTAACCTACTTCTAGCAAAAGTACAAAAAGCAACTTGACATTTGTCACTTTCCTATGGTCTAAGCTCTAACCAAGTTTCTTTTAAATTAAACTCTTTAACTCCCATATTTACAATCCAATTATTTCCAAATATCTTTTGATTTCTTTTTTCTATTTTCCATAATACTCTATAAATTCTGAAATAAATCTTAAATTCACCAAAATTTATAAATATATAATTTCACTAATCAATAAAATTTCCAATATAGATAAATTCAAAATTCACTAAATTTTCAAAAATTCCAATTCAATTTAATTCTACCCGGAATCATTCATGAATGCATGTACAATTATTTTCATATGCAAAACTTTCACTATTCACGTGTATGTGTATGTTATATTATGCATGACCATGAAATGTGTTTTCTAATCTCTCAGTAATCTCTCACATTTACTCCTTTAGCCTTAACATGGGTAACGGGATATTATAGATCCGCATCTGCTATCGCGCAGGCCACGATCGTGGCCTATCCATTTTGCTTATAGCCTAGATCTTCTATCGAGCTTCCTCCAAATCTTCTTCATTCTTCAATATTTGATCTTAAACACTAACAAACACATCAAGGCACCTCAAATACACAAAATTTAAGCTTAATTGCATGTTTTAACCCATAAAATACCCAAAACAAAAATATCTAACTAAATAACACAATCATGACCTAAACATGCACTAATCATTCAATTTAACAACTAAACACATACTAAACTACTCACAAAAACATTATGCAATCTACCCCTATTAGTATCCATATGGAAAAATTGGGGCTAACTATACCTATGACCTAATATGAATGACCTAAATACCTATTGCCCATATACCCAAATATTCAATACCTAAATACCCAAAAATCATTCATGAAATCCCCTACGTGATTTAAGTATTCAATATTCATCCCCTATGAGTCATCTCCTCTCATCTATATTGTCATCTTACTTTATCATCTGCATTTTCTTCTCTAAATCAAGTGGAAGTAGAATTTTGAAGGCATCTCTCTCCTCTTTTGTTTGTACTTGATAAGGAAGGCTAGTCATTTTTCATTTGCTTTCCTCCGTGTCTTCATTGTTCCTAGGCTAGGTATTGTTCACAAGGTAGGTATGTTTTCCCCTTTGTAGTTACATTAGGACATGGAGGCATTGTGGTCAAAAGCTAGGTTTTTTTGTGTCTTTATGTAAAGATTGCAATTGTGTTTTGATTTGTTTGTTTAATGAAATATTGGAATTATGAACATGTTTTTACTGGTATGTCAGTTATTTAGACTTTTGATTAGTTTGATGTTTCAATCACTTTGATGTTTAACTATGAATTTAGGAAATTTGTCATATGCCTAGAAAGCATAATGGAAGCCTATAGGTTAGTAGTTCTAGGTTAGCAAGAGAAAAGGAAAAAAGAAACTTAAGAAGACGTTTCTATTTGTTACTTTCTAGAAATGGACAAGAATAAATGTGACTTTACAAAGAATTACTTTTGTAAAAAGAAATGCTTATATGAATGTACATTGGTGTTTTAGTCTGTTAAGGGTTAAGTGTTTTGGTCTATATTTTATTCCCTTTTTCTCGTTAGTTAAGGTCAAGATTGAAGAAAATAGGATCATAATAATGAGATTGATTCAGGAATTTGATGATTGAGATCATGAGAAAGTCTTGGTTGTTTGTAGGAGGAAAGATGATATATATATTGAAGCTGTCACTTTGAGGCTTATTTGTTGGAGTCCCTTTTGATTACATATAAGATGGTTTAAAAGCAAGCAAGCTATAATTTTGGGCTTAATCAGTTATTGAATATGGAATAATGGAGGAATATTATTTTTTTTACATCCCCTAATAAATATTAGGATGAACTTATATTGGGAACTACACCTCTTTTTAATTTTTCTCTTAAAGAAAAGATAACACCATTAGAGTAAGGCATGAATTGAATCATTTGAGAGATAAGGTATTACATCACTTAAAAAAGTGTTATGGATCTAGCCTTATTTTAGAGAAGTTTGTTCATCTAATACTATTAAATTTAGGCTCAGGAAGTGTTAGCTATCTTCATGGATCAAAAAGAACAAATTTTAGGTAGATTTAATGCAGAAAATGAAGACTGGAAGTAATTTCTGGAGTACACAACCTTGTTTAGGTTGCATATGCTCGTGAAAAAGGTGAACACGACTGTATGGATGAGCATTCAAGCTTTTGTAATCATGTACGATTTGAAAGACAACGTTTGAAGCCATATACACCAATATGGAGAAAAGAACAACTATGGAGACAAAGGGTTGTGTAAGTGAAGGACATGATCATGCTAGTGACTATGTAAGTTATTAAGACCATATATCATATTGACATTAAGTTTTAAGCGACAGGGTTAACATACATGTGGGAGACCGAGTGTGATTTGATAATCATATCTTTTCAATAACTGACGATGGATTTAACTAGTACTTAACTAGTCCTAAATCGCTCATTGTTTTATGATATATTTGGATTATGAAGTGTGCTATAGAGAAAAGCATCAATGTAGGACCTTGGCCTCTCGGGCCTCGCGTTTACAGGGCCTCGACCTCTAGGACCTCGCGCCAACCAGCTTGTAGATATTGTTCACTTTGGGCCTCGGCCCTCATGGTTTTGCTTTTCCCCTTCTGACCAGTAGGGAAGGGATGAAAACGCGTCTTCAATGGCGGAAGGTAGTGGGCCTGACTCACTCACTGAGATATTGTCCCTTTTGACCCGTAGGGAAGGGTTTTGTTTCACACCTACTCAAGGGATGCGAACGCGTCTACAAGGGAGAGGTTTCCACACCCTTATAAGGAGTGCTTCGTTCTCCTCCCCAGCTGATATGGGATGAAATATCCTTCATCCACCCCCTTAGGGGGCCCAGCGTCCTCGCTGACATACCGCTCGGGTATTGGATATGATACCAATTGTAGGACCTCGGCCTCTCAGGCCTCGCATTCACAGGGCCTCGCGCCCGCCCGCTTGTAGATATTGTCTGCTTTGGGCCTCGGCCCTCACGGTTTTGCTTTTCCCCTTCTGACCCGTAGGGAAGGGATGAAAATGCATCTACAAGGGAGAGGTTTCCACATCCTTATAAGGAGTGCTTCGTTCTCCTCCCCAGACGATATAGGATGTAATATCCTTCATCCACTTGTCCATTCTGACTCGTAGGGAAGGGTTTTGTTTTGCCCCTACTCGAGGGATGCGAACGCGTCTACAAGGGAGAGGTTTTCACACCCTTATAAAGAGTGCTTCGTTCTCCTCTCCAGCCGATATAGGATGGAATATCCTTCATCCACCCACCTTAGGGGGCCCACTATCTTCCGCCACTGAAGACGGGTTTTCATCCCTTCCCTACGGGTCAGAAGGGGAAAACCAAAACCATGAGGGCCGAGACCCAAAGCGGGCAATATCTACAAGCAGATGGGCGCGAGGCCCTAAAGGTCGAGGTCCTACAATTGGTATCAGAGCCGGTACCCGAGCGATATGCCAGCGAGGAAGCTGGGCCCCCTAAGGGGGGTGGATGAAGGAAATTCCATCCCATATCGGCTGGGGAGGAGAATGAAGCACTCCTTATAAGGGTGTGGAAACCTCTCCCTTATAGACGCGTTCGCATCCCTCGAGTAGGGGCAAAACAAAATCCTTCCCTACGGGTCAGAAGGGACAATATCTTAGTGAGTGAGTGAGGCCCACTACCTTCCGCAACTGAAGACGCGTTTTCATCCCTTCCCTACAGGTCAAAAGGGGAAAAGCAAAACCGTGAAAGTCGAGGCCCAAAGTGAACAATATCTACAATTGAGTGGGCACGAGGCCCTATAGACGCGAGGCCCGAGAGGCTGAAGTCCTACAATTAGTATCAAAGACAGTACCCGAGTGATATGCCAGCGAGGATGTTGGGCCCCCTAAGGGGGTAGATGAAGGATATTCCATCCCATATCGGCTGGAGAGGGGAACAAAGCACTCCTTATAAGGGTGTGGAAACCTCTCCCTTGTAGACGCGTTTTCATCCCTTCCCTACGGGTCAGAAGGGGAAAAACAAAATCGTGAGGGCCGAGACCTAAAGCGGACAATATCTACAAGTGGATGGGCGCGAGCCTCTAGAGGCCGAGGCCCTGTGGACGCTAGGCCCGAGAGGCCGAGGTCCTACATTCAACATCCAAAAAACGTTCCTGCGATTGGCCCGTTCTCTGGCTGAAAAATAGTTGCAAATAAGAATAACCCACTTGGAGTTACCAATTGTTTTGTCTTGAACACTCACAGGTATGTGAGCCAATAAGCATTTGCGTTTTGTCATGAAACAAGTAAGTTTTCTTTTTTCTCTCCACTTACTCTGTGTTTTCTCCATTATATCTGTGTTTTCCCTTTATATCTCTCATGTTGGAGGTTCTGAGTTTGTTTATATTAATTTAGCAATAATATCTTGTACGTGAAGTTTTTTCCCTCTGCATCCATGTTCTTCCATTGGTTTCGAATATGCAAAATGGGGTTGTGTTCGTTAGATGGAAGTTGTTAGTTGCAGTTAGACAGGTAATAACATAATTATTATTACTGTTGAAGGCTAGACTTGCTTAGTACGTAAGGTAAGTTTGATTTTGGAGTTCCTGCTGTAAGAAACAACAGGTTGTAGTTGTGGATGGAGTGAGAGAGGGGGAGAGAGAGAGCATGTGTGTTTCGGAAAAACTTTTTGATGTTTTTAGCAAGGCATTTATTAGCCCTCTGCAGACGATCTTTTCTTACATTTAAACTTACTAAATCTACGCTTCCCTTAATTGGGAATATCACCAGCACTGCGCCGCCCAGGATAGTCCTCGTTGATTTGTTCCAATCTTCTCCCATCAGTCTTTTCTACTTCCCGTCACTACCTTACTCTTTCTATCTAACGAGACCTCCTTTATAAGACAGCTTTTACTTTTTGGTTATAACGTGTTTTATACAACATACTCTAAAAATTCTTACCTCTTTAGACTCTCTTCTCACCAAACACAGAGACCTTTTTGCCTTCGATTTTCGTAACCTCTCAAGGAGATCTACAACTTTGTCGAGAATGGGGGCGTGTCTACAGTTTTTTTAACTTAAGACCACGTACTATACTGTGCAAGTTTCAACAATTTTTCATGCTTAAATCCGTCATGTCATTTGTTTTATATGCTTTGTGTATGACTGAGGCTCCCTTTAGTTGGCAAATTATTTATCATTTATCTTAGTTATATTTTATTGCTATTTTATTATTTATTATTTTTCTTTTTATTAGTTGTCCCTTTATTATATTTATATATATATATATATTTGTGATTATTATTATATATTATTCTCACTTTTTTGCGGTGGGGGCTACTAGTTCCAGCTTCTAAGAATTTCTTAGGATAGTACAGACAGGAAACATAAGAGACACTGGTTAGGAGGGATGCCCTCAGATCGAACGAATGGATTCAGTGGGTCAATACGCGCGAACTTACAAGACTAAAGACAGAGATGATTTAATAAGGATAGGTTCTTGGAACGTGGGAACCCTCACGAGAAAGTCCTTAGAATTGGTAGAGATTTTAGACAAGTATAAGGTACATATAACATGCATTCAGGAGACTAAGTGGGCAGGAGCTAAAGCAAAGGAGAGAGAGGGATTCAAATTATGTTACTTGGGAAGTACGTGGAAGCAAAATGGGGTAGGTATCTTAGTATACAAGGGACATATAAACAGAGTAGTGGAGATCATAGGGGTCAATGATAGGATAATGGTGGCTAAAATTGTTTTAAGCAATGTGGTTCTCAATATAGTATACACTCCTGCACCTCAAGCTGGCGCAAACGCACAACAGAAATGAACATTCTGGGCGACGCTGGAGGGGATACTTCTATAAATCTCTAATATTGAGCAGATCATCCATGGAGGCTTCGGATACGGCACTAGAAATGATAGTGGAGTTGATTTATTAGATATGGCCATAGCATATGAGTTAGTAGTAGTAAATTGCTTTTTTAATAAAAACGAAACGCACTTAGTGATGTTTCATAGTAGTACGACCAAGACACAAATTGATTATGTCCTTGTCAGGATAAGCCCAGATCATGGTGCAAGGATTACAAAGTACTTCCGGTTGTATGCCTATCAAACCAACATAAATTGTTAGTTTTGGATCTAGGAATTAAGGGATGGAGAGCACAACAATTTACCAAGTCATGCCGCAAAATCAGATGGGGGAGACTCAAAGGGGACATAGTGGAACATTTTAGAACTCAGGTTAGGAATAATACAACATGGGCTGTGAGTGGGGATGCGAATCAGATGTGGCAGGGAGTAGCCCCCATAGTGAGAGAGACTGCCACTAAACTCTTAGGAGTACCTAAAAGACAGGGGGCGGATGGAATCTTGGTGGTGGTTAGACGAAGTCCAGGGGACGGTAAAGGCGAAAAATAGAGCTTTTAAAGATTTGTTGGCAAGTGAAATAGAGGAGGAGCGGATTATAAATAGAGTAAGGTATAAACTAGCAAAACAGAAGGTAAAGAAGACTATCGCAATGGCTAAAGGAGACGCTTACAAATATATGTACAGGGATTTGGATACGGTTAAAGGAGCACAAAGAATTTTCAAGATAGTGAGAGCTAGGGCATGTGAGACGAAGGATTTCAACCAAGTCAGTTGTATACGTGACGAAGCAGGATAAGTAGTTATAGATGCCCAAGCCATCCAGCGGAGGTGGAAGAGATACTTTTGTGGCCTATATAACGAAGACATATTGGTCAACATAGAGTTAGGGGAACCTCCCGTGTCGGGACAATGTCTAAACGGATACTCATAGGGGAGGATCATAAGGGAAGAAATTACAAAGGTTTTAAGGGGGATGGGGAGCGAAAGGGTCATAGGACCGGATGATTCAGAGTGCTTCAGGTGTTTTGTGCGATAAAAAGGTCCCCGTAAAACTTAAAGGGAAGTTCTATAAAATGGTAATTCGGCCAACCATGTTATATGGGGCAGAGTGTTGGCTTATTAAACCTAGACATATGCGACAGTTGCTGGTAGCAGAAATGCGTATATTTAGGTGGATGTGTGACATTACCATAAGAGATAGGGTACGAAATCGGGTAGTTAAAGGCAGACTACAAGTGGCTAGTATTGCAGACAAGTTGAGAGAGAAAAGGCTTAGGTGGTTTGGGCATGTGCGTAGGATGCCCTATGATGCTCCGGTACGACGCTATGAGAGAATAAACCTTAGTGGCTGCAAGAGGAGGAGAGAAAAACCTTACAAGACCTAGAGGGAAGTGATCAAGAAAGATATGTCAGAGTTGGCCCTCACTGAGGTAGTTGCTAGAATTAGGAAAGCTTGACGTGATAGGATAAGGGTAAACGACACCATTTAGAGTCCTGGCTCCTTATACTTACCACATAAGAAGTTTAACCCAATGTCCTCTATGCCTTGCTAGTGGGTCGCTCAGTAAAGACTTCTAGCGCGACTAACAACGAAAAGAGCCGGTCTTTACAGGATGTGAGGTACTAGCAAATCTGGTCGACCATCAGGTCTGTCCTTATGTATTGTTTTGTAATTCTATCTACTTAAATTTTCTGCGTGCTTTTTTTAACCTTCATCACTATTTTCTTGTCACATCTGCATACAGGTCTACTAGAAATAACCTCTCTATAATGTAGGGGTAAGGCTGCATACTATCAGACCTCCCCAGACCCCGCCTCACTGCGGGATTTTGAACTGGATGTGATGATGATGATGATGATGATAGTTGTGTAAACGTATTTAGTAATTGTGTAATTCATTAGTAACTTAACAACATTATTTACTTCTGAAATAAGTTCATGTTTTTTTAAAAACTTGGATAACATCTAATGAAAAATTGAATGGAAGTAATTATAATATATGGTTATGGGATCAGCACTTGATGACCCAATACTTGATTCTTTGAATTTGATACATGCTAATGCAGGATTGCTTACTAGCTAATACTTAATTGGTTTTCTTGTCTAAATATTGAGTTTTATGATCGTTGATCCCTGTATTGAATATCATGAACAAAAGCATATTCAAATCACTACGATATAAAATAATATTAACTATAATCCTCTGCTTGGTTTATAGAAAAAGTTTCACACTTATAAAAAAAATATGGAAAGTTTCACTTCTACAACAATTTTTAATTGTATCCACTAATAATACAATACTTGATATTTTAATTTTCATCTTTAACATTTTCTTCTTCTTTTAGCTTGTTTATCTTTTTCAATAGTCTATATATGATGCTCAAAGCTCTTTTTTGCATTGGGGATCAACCCACTAAATAATTGACAACTTCGATGCTAACATTAATTGAGTAATAAAAAATTTAACAATAAAATCGAGGTTAAAAAGTTAGATAACTAACAAAAACATAAAATGGAGAAATAACTTACCTTATGTCAAGCGCAATAAATAAAACGTCTTCCAAGATTTCTCTTTATCCATCCATAAAGTTTGAATGATAGCTATTAACCCATAAAACAAAAGAAAAATCTTTGTCCAACCTAGCTGTGGAACTTGCATATGTTCTTTGACTTATAAAATCTTAACATATTACTTAAAATTAAAAACAAAGGACAAATAATAAAATAAAACATGAAATTAACATCTCCTTAAAGAGTTTTTTATAATGAAATATGTTTAACGTATAGAGTCTTTAACATCTTTGAATCTCAATTAAAATATCAAAATATTTTGATTTAAGGAGCAAATATATATAAGACAAAATCAAAATTTTACGACCAATCAATTCATAATTTTAAGCCTTTTAAACAAACAAATTAATAGCCTTGAAATCAAACTAGCTAGCAAAGATCATAAAAGAAAAACAACATAAAGTAATATCCAATACTTAGTGCACTCGAACAGAAAAGGGGAGTGAAACTTAGTAAAGTCGCATTTGTTCTTGTCCATGTCTAGAAAGTAGGAAGTAGAAATGCCTTATCAAGTTTCTTTTGTCGTTTCTCATGCTAATCTAAAATTATAAACCCATAGGCTTCCATTGTGCCTTCTGGGCATATGAAGAATTTCCTAAATGCATAGTTAAGCATAAAATTAAATGCCTAAATAACTGACATACCATGCCTATAAGAATTTAAAAACATGTTTATAATTCCAAGAACAAACAAATCAAAACACAATTGCAATCTTTATATAAAGAAATAAAAAATATCTAGCTTCTGACCACAACACCTCCATACCCTAATGTAACTATGAAGGGGAAAATGTACCTTATGAAGAAAGCCTAGCATTGAAATAACAAAGGCGCGGAGGAGAGTAGACGAACAACACCTAGCCTCGAAACAACGTCTAGCCTTCCCTATCGCAGATGAACGGAGATACAGAATGCGATGTTTTTAAAATGTTGATTCCATTTATAGCCATTCGTAGACAATGACACAGAGGCAAGATGTCTTGAAAATGCTGCTTCCTAAGCGAGAGATGATGATACGGATGAGAGGAGACGATGCGCAGAGGTTGAAGATTGTAGACTTGAATCGCAAAGGGTATTTCATGATTGTTATTTAGATATATGGGTAATGAGTTGCATACAATCTTATGAATACCGTTCCGTTTCTGGTGGTTTTGGCCGGAACGTACCGTACCGGCTGAAAACCAGAAAGAAACAAGCCACCTTGGTACTGGCTATAAATACCAGCCAGTATCAGTAATTTTTGGTCTATACCGACCGATACCGACAGTACCGAAAGATACCGGTATGTACCGTGAACTTATGAAAGTTCAGGGACTAATCTGCAAATTTTAAAAAAACCCTAAATTTCCCAACACCCCCCCCGCACCAGAGAGCTTCTGCCTTCTGCCTTCTGATTATTTTTCTTCAACCTCTTCTTCTCTCATCTTCTCACCGTCGCGCCGCCTCTCTCGGTCTCTCCTCTTCTCACCGTCGTGTGGTCGCCTCTTCTCATCGTCGCGTCGCCTGGTCTGCTTTGGCGCTCATCCTTTTTCGCTCATCGCCTCATCCTCCCTTGGCATCGAATACATCGAAGACGCTTCCTCCTCCATGGGGACCCGAAGATGCTACCGGCCACCACCTTCTCCACGTGAAGCCACCACACTGCAGTATCGGAGACCCATCTAAAGCCACCGGAGATGCGTCTGAAGCCACTGAAGACGGATCCACACACTGATTCGTGACAAAACTCGATGACCCGCCGAAGACCCGAGTTGGTTTTTTTAGTTTTCTTATTTCGAAAATTTCTTACTTAATTTAATTATTGATTGTGTTTTGGTTGGATGATCCTATGATGCATGGTGTTAGAGTTGGTTAGACTGGAGTGTTGATGGTTTTTTGTGTTGTTGTTGGATGATCCGATGACGCAGGGAATGTGAAATGAAATGAATTGGGTAGTGTATGAAGTTATGAACTATGAAATGAATTGGGTTGTGACTTATGTATTGGAGTGTCCGATGATCCAATGTTGTTGGAAAATGTTGTGTATGAAATGAATTGGGTTGTGTTTGTTTATGAAATGAAATTCTGAATATTGAATTGAATTGGTTGTGTTTGTGTATCTAAATTTTGAACTAAATGTCATTTATGTTGGTTAAGGATTTGGTTCATCATGTTGTTCGGTTTGGTATTTAGTTGGGAATTAGTCATGACTCATGATAATTAAGGACATTATGACTCATGATAATTAAGGACATCTAAGCTAATGTGTAAGAAAAGACAACTAATCAATTTTCTAAGCTAAGGTGAGATCCCACACAAGAGACAAGACACAATAGAGAGGAAATGAAAGTCTTTATATGATTATAAAAAAGACAACTAATCAATTTTCTAATTATTATTTTTAGATATGTTAAATTTTTAAGTTTGAATTAAAAGTAAAATAAGACAACCATGAATGATGAACCAACCAAATTCACCCATTTTGAATTTTGATGTTTTTACAGCTTCTTTTTAAATCATAAACATTAAGCCAAATTTGTTATTTATCTTATCTTTAAGATGTATCGTCTGATTGTTTCCTAATCCCAAAATTATTTAGGTTGTGAATTTCAATTTTGTATAACAATTACGAGTGTACATTACAAATTCATAAACTAAATCAGTGAAATATGAACATATTAAAGTAAAATATTTTTTGTAATTGGAATTTGTTGGAATTTGGAAATAGAAATTGTAGATGTATGTTTTATGAATGTTGGATATTGGAAATTGTTGGAAATTGATAAAAATGGAAATTGTTGATGTATGTTTTGAGATTGTTGTAATTGGAAGTTATTGGAAATGAAATTGTTGATGTATGTAAGTATGTTTTGTGATTGTTGGAATTAGAAAATGTTAAAAATGGGAGGAAATGTAAATGAAATTATGATTATTTTGTGATTGTTAGAATTGGGAATTGTTGTAAATGGAAGGAAATGAAAATAAAATTATGAAAGTTTTGTGATTGTTAGAAACTTAGAATTAAAAATTGTTGTAAATGGAAATAGAATTATGATTGTTTTGTGATTGTTGGGATTGGAAATTGTTGGTTATTGTTGAAAATGCAAACGAAATTATGATTGTTTTGTGATTGTTAGAATTGGGAATTGTTGTAAATGGAAATGAAATTATGATTGTTTTGTGATTGATGGGTTTGGATTTGGACTTTGGAAATTGTTGGTTATTGTTAGAATGGAAATGGAATTATGAATGTTTAGTGATTGTTGGAATTGGAAATTGTTGTAAATGGAATGAAATGGAAATAAAATTATGAAAGTTTTGTGATTGTTGGAATTGGAAATTGTTAGGAATAGAAAAACAATATTGAATGTTTTGTGATTGTTAAAATTGGAAATTGTTGGAAATGGAAGGAAGTGGAAATGATATTATGATTATTTTATGATTGTTGGGATTGGAAATTGTTAAAGTATGTTTTGTGTTACTTCTTATATATGTTGATTGCTTTGAATTGTTAGCTTTGTGATTATTACAGAATGAGTTATATTATATAAGATGGATATGCATATTGTCCTTGTGTACTGAAATTATGTATTATTTATGAATGTGTAAAGATAAATGGAAGGAAGTTCAAATACTCCCGATTATCCTAATTCAGGAAGATACAATGATCCAGCTTGGGCTCATGCTGGTACGATTCTCGGTCAAAAGAATCATACCATTTGCTTATTTTGTAACAAGCATTTGAAAGGTGGAGGAATCACCCGATTGAAAAGGC
>JANPWU010000006.1:17794650-17805361 GCA_024707465.1 Erythroxylum daphnites
CATGGTTGATGTAAACAGTAAACTAGTAAAGTGTACAGTACAACTGTATAATATACCAATATAGACTATTTTGCAATTTTTAAAAATTTTAGGGACTATTTCATAATTTTAAAAAAAAATTTCGAAACGGTCCCCGATATCGACCAATACCAGATTGAGCGCTGGAACGGAACTGTACCGGTATAGTTCCGTTCCAGCGCTCAATCCGGTACCGAACCCGATATCGTATTCATAACTTTGGTTGCATACGGGTGATGAATATTTGAGTATATGGGAAATAAGTATTTAGGTTATTGAGTATGATTATGGTTCATTCTTTTTTTTTGGGTACGACAGAAATAAGAGAAAGACTTTAACGACTAAAGGCAATCTCTTGAGCATCAGCGCGCAAATGATAACTTAGACTAGAAGGAGAATTGTGCCAGACGCAATCCTTTTGAATGCTACCTTAATTCAAACGAGCTAAGAAATCTACATATTAATTGCCTTCGCAAAAAATCTAAAAAAGGTATACTGCTGTGGCCCTCCCACAAATGAGCGGATATCATATATCAAGTTAGCCGGGGGATGGGGAAAAGGGTATGGCCAAGGTAGCTTGGAAGTCCATATGCCAACCCAAGAAGGAAGGGGGATTGGGAATTGATTCCATAGTTACAAAGAATAGAATGATTATGTCTAAAAGAATATGGAGATTATTGGATGATCAGGAAACCTTATGGGCCCAATGGATGCATACTTATATTTTAAAAGGAAGGAGCTTATGGTCTCTCCATCCCAAACCTAGCTACACTTGGTTCTTTAACCAACTTCTAGGCTTGAGGGGTGAAATTTTTCAGCATGTTACTTGCCGAATAGGGGAAGGGGATAGAATTTCTTTCTGGTTTGACAATTGGTCAGGAAATGGGCCCTTAATTCACAACAACTTGGCTAATTCTCTCTTAGACCGCATTCCCAAAAAGGCTAAACTCCGGGATGTCATTTCTAATGGTAAGTGGACACTATCATCAACTAAGTTAAACTGCCTCCAGCTTCCCCCTCTTATAAGACAAGGGGTTAGAGACACCTATTTATGGAGGGGTATTCCCATTGCAGAGATCACCCCCAAGATAGTAAGGAAATTAAATGTAAGGCCAGAAAATAGGGTAGGATGGCATACCCTGACTTGGAATAATACTCTCAGACCTAATGTGAGGTTTCTGCTATGGTTGGCAATGAGAAATAGATTGAGTACAATAGATCGACTACATTTTTTGCCTTCCCCTAAGCACTGTATCTTCTGTCACTTAGTGGATGAATCTAGAGACCACCTCTTTTTTGACTATGGCTTCTCCAGAACACTACGGTTCACCTGCTCAACCCTCAGTGTACCAGACCTGAATGAATGGAGACTCCTAGACTTAATGCAAGAGATTCCTAACCTTCACTTGTCGGCAGGTGACAAGGTCATAACCCTAATCTCGATGGCTACCTGTATTCAGGTCCTATGGAAAGAGAGAAACTACAGAAGATTCAAGAACCAGTCCTCTTCTCTGAACTCACTTACGGAGCTCCTCACTACAAGCATTAGAGAGCAACTGATTGTTAATCAGTTACACCAATCTTGCGGTGGGAGAACGGCCTATTTATGGAGGATTTAACTTCTGAAAGACACGTCTCTACACCACACATCAAGCTATGCAGAAACTAATTTACCACTCAGTTCCTCAGATCCACACCAGTACTGGAAAACATTGAAACCGGGGACTAACCTGGTAGTGTGGTGATCGAAAGCTGTAGGAGCCGTGCGGATCCCCCTGATCTTCCCCTCAGCGTGACTCCATCCTCTCTGTAGATCTGCTCGAGCTGGTTTCGGGTACCTGCAAATTGCATGGTGGTTATCAGTATACCCCTCAGAGAGTTTCTCGACTACACGAGTAGACTGTATCACCTGGGATGTTTTGCCTTGTGGTATTTCCTTCTTAACCTCATTGTCGCCTTCTCTCCCTCGTCTATAGTTTTTGTCCGTTGTTGATACGCATAGTTTGCATCATTTGGATCGACTTATTTTGAGGTTTTCCCCTCCCCATCTCATCGCCCTCTCACCATCCTGATTTGATCCGATTTGGGAATTTGCACCGAAGAGTCGCGAAAGGCATTAGGTAGTTTGGCCTTAATTGTATTTGAGATTTTGTCGTTAATTCAAACGACATTGTATGGTAAAGTGGCCTGTTTTTGGTTTCTCAAGCCTTGAGGGCTTTGATTGTCTACAATGCTTCTATGTAAATCCTTTTATTAATGAAATTTTTTTAATTTCTAAAAAAAAAAAGTTAGCTGGGGGATGAAATATGACATCATCCGATATGAGGTGGATGGGTTATGAGTATACTTAGTTGCTACTATTTTTTACGTGAATAACTACGTAACAAGAAACAAAGATTTTATTAGCTAAATTAGAAAATTAACGACCAAATTAACGTTTAAAATTGAATTGTTAAAGACTTTAAAATGTTAACTACTCTATTGAAAAATTTAATTAAAAAAAACTTGAGTGTTTTAAGAATAATTATCCGGTACGTGAAAATCTTCCTAGATTTATATTTCACATTGAAAACTGTTTTTCCTCACGCTACACTACACAGGCCTCCAGTTCTAAAATTTAGGTCAAACAAATAAGATACGAATGTACTATGTAGGTAGTCTCTTCCTATTGCTTGCGGTCAGCCCGTGTGGCAGTAAGCAGAATACAGTGAATGGTTTTCCCTATGCCTCATGAGTCATGACCATACAATACAATAGGCTGGACATCAATCAGGTCTAGCTGGCTTCCAAATGAGTTGTCGTGGGACACACCACCACGTGACCTCGTCAGCAAAATGCCTTTTAAGGGCATACCGTACCTAAATCAGTATCTTCCTATTTATTAGGTTGGGCCTTAATGGTTATCTAAGAAATACGATTAAAAGCCTACGTTTTTTGTAAGAAGGAAAAACATACAAACGTAATAAATGTGCCATCAAATTTTGAATTTATTAAATAAATGTTAAAAAAAAGAATTAAGAAGTAGGCTGAATTCAGATTATACCTGCTAATTTCATGATTAAATTCAATTTTGATGTTTATAAATAAAACCGTTTGCTTTTTCTTAACTAATCTACCCAATTGTTTGCCAGCCAAGATACAGCCCTTTGTCACAACACATCTAAATGGAAGTCAACATGTTCGCAATGACTATTTTGCACAAGAACCAAATATAATACAAACTAAATTACATATTTGCAATGTAAGTTAAAATGACCCATGTCCTTATCCGTAAACACTCCTTCACATCCGATGCGTACAATGAACACAGGCAAAAGGGTCGAGGGCTATTCGGTAATTTAGACGGAGGTATCCCAATTCCCGTCCCATCGACGTAGTCTAACTCTAACATCCAAATCCAACAATCCGGATCTTTCTTTATTCAAATTATAATTACAACTAAAACACACCACTACGAACTTTCCCTGTATATCATAGTTCTTGCCAAATGGAGAGCTTGTAGACTCATTTTCTTGTCAATGCTGGATCTAACGAGGCCTCTTCCTTTTCAACTGTGAGTTTTTCTTTCCGGGTTTCTCAAAAGTTGTCATCTTTTTAACTCCTTTTACGCACATTTGGATTTGGGTTTTTTTAGCTTCTTTTTTCTCTGTTTAGCTGCCTCTGGATATGGGAATGTTTAACTTTGCTTCTTTTATATGTTCTACTGCTGAGAACTGCGATTCACTCTTGTATAAGATCCACTGGTTGAGTTGGCAGATTTTTTTATTGAAATTAGTTTGGTTGAAATGTTTGTTTGGAAGAATTATACTATGGGTTTGCTTTGACGGACTAGGTTTTTTTTTTCAATGGAAATTGTGAGTTGTCCTGCACATTTTGGTTGTAATTCCTTATTTTCTTTTCTTCCGGTGTTCTTTTCCTCGATGGTTTACTATTACAAAAGAACATTTTTCTGCAATTTCATGTTACCAAAGGTGGGGACTTGTGCTTGTTGTTGATTAATGAGCTACAATAATGCAGACTTGATCTTTATTTGATTCAGACTGCACATTAGGGTTTTGGCGTCAAGGGTTTCAGTATGGAGATTTATTTAGATGGCCTTTAATAAGGTTCTTTGTTACGTCATTCTATGTTTTGATTAACATAAATTTACAATTCATGCAAAAATTTTAACTGTCTCTTGTTTCAAAGAGGATTTCAGAAAGAAACATTTATATGAAATACGGATTTCTTACTATGGATTCCCTTTGTATCTTACTACTGGTCAATTATTGTATTGATTTAAAGTATACCATGATATGTATCCCACACGTTCATCTTTTCCATAAGTGATATTATGAAACGTATTCATTTGCTTCATTGGGATGAACAGAGTTGTCGCACTGAGGTTGTCGGAATGTTGACACTTAATCAACCATGAGTCAGGTCGAAGTATCAAGAAAACCTCCTGCTCTTCCACTAGCAACATTGATTGGTCGTGAGCTTAGGAATGAGAAGGTTGAGAAACCTTTTGTGAAGTATGGACAAGCTGCTTTGGCAAAGAAAGGAGAGGATTACTTTCTGATAAAGCCTGACTGTCAGAGGGTTCCTGGGAATCTAGCAACCTCATTTTCTGTGTTTGCGGTACTGATCTTTTATCTTCTCATTCCCTACCCATGAAGAGGTTATTACTTTTTATGTGGTTACTGGTAAAGATTAAAGAGGAAACATTTTGAAGGTAAATGATAACTATGACAAAAAACAAATTTGTATCGTTGGAAGATGGAGCTCCTGCACTATTTAGTCTTCAACAATCAGTTATTGATTTAAATTGCCCTTATTTCTTTTGTTTTTTTACATTACCTCGTCAACTGAAGGATCATATGATTTCATCACTGATTTTCAAATTACCCTGAGGATTCTAGTATTAATAGGTTTATCTCATTCTAAAGAATTTTTAACTGGTGGAATGTACAGATAATGGATGGGCATAATGGTATATCTGCTGCCATATTTGTGAAAGAGAACTTACTGGACAATGTCTTGAGTGCAATTCCTCAAGATGTTAGTAAGGATGAGTGGCTTCAAGCACTCCCTCGGGCACTAGTTGCAGGCTTTGTGAAAACTGATATAGAATTCCAGCAAAGGGGTGGGCAACCATAGCCTTTCATAAGATTATTTTTTTCTTATCATTTTGCATATTATCAGTATTTGTAATTTAGGTTTTGTAAATGGCAGGGGAAACATCTGGCACAACAGTGACATTTGTTCTGATCGATGGCTGGACTGTAACTGTTGCCTCTGTGGGAGATTCACGATGCATATTGGATGCTCAAGGAGGTGTAGTTTCTCTTCTTACTGTTGATCACAGATTGGAAGAGAATGTTGAAGAGAGAGAGCGTGTGACCGCAAGCGGAGGTGAAGTTGGAAGGCTCAATGTCTTCGGAGGCAATGAGGTATTATAAAGCTGTAAGCTGTCTCTGTTTGCTGAGAAGTAAGATTTTATGGTTATTTAGTTCCTCTTTTATGCTTGCGTTTTCTTATTTATTTGGTTTCTTAGGTTGGTCCTCTTCGCTGTTGGCCTGGTGGATTATGTCTTTCGAGGTCAATTGGTGATACAGATGTTGGAGAATACATTGTCCCAATACCACATGTTAAGCAAGTGAAGGTCAGTAATCATAATCTCTAGGTGACGATTTTGTGACTCCATTCCTATTGTTTCCAATCATTTATGAAGCTTAGAAAATTCAATTATGCTATTTAGCTTTCCAATGCGGGGGGAAGACTTATTATTGCTTCTGATGGTATTTGGGATGCTTTATCTTCGGACGTGGCTGCCAAATCTTGCCGGGGTTTACCTGCTGAGCTGGCTGCCAAATTGGTTGTTAAGGTGATAACAACAATGATCAAACTTTCGACGGCTTTAGGATGAGTTGGTTCATTTTTTTTTTCTCCTTTTGTTTCTACTGATTTTGTCTTGTAGTTAACATTTATTGCACTTTTCAGGAAGCTTTAAGGTCAAGGGGGCTTAAGGATGATACAACATGCCTAGTTGTTGATATTATCCCATATGACCGACCAATCTTACCTCCAACACCAAGGAAGAAGCAAAATGTGCTGAGCTCTCTTCTCTTCGGAAAGAAGCCTAATTACTTTACAAACAAAACAACAAATAAACTTTCAGCAGTTGGCGTCGTGGAAGAATTGTTTGAAGAGGGTTCTGCTATGCTTGCTGAAAGGTTTGTTGTTTCTTAAATGGCTTTACATATTAGTAAAAGACATAGACCACTTTTATAATTTAAGTAATTTTAAAGAAATCCGTTGATCTTTAAAATTTTCAAAAAAAAAGGTCCTAGTTTCACTTTTTTAGAAAAACTCTTTTTTTTAAAGACTTTAGTTAAAAAATAACAACGAAACACTTATAGTATTAACATTATACGTGAATTAATTAAATGTCACAAATATTATAATTCAATTCAGCTCTTAAATTTGACTCGAACCAATTAATTTAAGATTGGGTTGAATCGTCAGCTAAACAACATTTGATTAGTCCATTTTTGATATTTATATTGTGTATATTTTATCATTATTTTTTAATCGAAATTTTAGAAAAAGGGTTTTCTTGAAAATGTAAAAATTAAAAGGAGTTTTTTTTTTATAATTTTAAATATAAGAGATCTTTTTAAGGTTTCTTAAGCTACATAAGAGGTCTATATCTTTTATCCATGATTTTATAAATTAGGTCATAAGCATGGTAGTCTAGACAGTCGCAACCCTTAAGGGGGAAGCCAGACAAGGATAGTGCATTGCGGCCCCTAAGGCAAGGTGCCTTCAATCAGGCACTATCCGAGGCATGCTTGTCGGCGCCAAAACCTTTGGAATGGCTTCCATGCAAGCTCCTCATTGAAGTTCTCTTTTATGTCTTTCATTTCCCCGTTCTGTATTTCCATTCTCAGTTTCTTGTTTTTTAGATATCTGCAAAATTTTCTACTTTGTTTATGGTTGCAAGATTTTGTAGACTTTGGTAGATATCTTTAAACTAAGTTCCATGCATTGCAAATGTTTGTGGACTTTTGGGTTTCTTTTTGTCCTTTTATCTTATTGTGTGGCTCCGATTATTATTACATACAATGCATGAAACTATTCCAAATTTGAAGATTATTGATTTAAATAAAAAGCATGTTTTATATTCATATGATTTGTGCAATTATTTACAATTTTCTTAGGCTCCCCGTTGCCCTCGTACGTGTACCTTTTTGACACCTTAAGCAATCGAGAGATTTAGCACCTTTGACTATTGTGGTTCTGAAAAAGCATTGTGCGAAAGACTGAAATCCAACACTTGTCACCAGAATGCTATCGCTTTCATCATTTTTTAGAATATCTATTGGGGATGATGCAAATGCTATGATGAATAGATGTTCTGAGTTTTGTCATCTTATGAGTGATAGTCTCTAATTTAACCTTCTCTTTTGTGGATTGAAATGTAGGCTGGGCAAGGATTTTCCTTTAAATGCAAACTCCGGTCTGTACAGATGTGCTGTATGCCAAGTGGATCAAGCCCCAAGTGATGGTTTATCAGTAAACTCAGGGCCTTTTTTCTCACCTGGGTCAAAGCCATGGGAGGGGCCTTTCTTGTGTGCCAACTGTCGGAGAAAAAAAGATGCCATGGAAGGAAGACGGCCAAGTAGGCCTAAAGTGAGTGCATAGAAATTTATCTGTCTACAGTTTAAATGTATAGTATAGTCTTTTGGTGGCAGTGTGAACATGTTTTGGTTGTGAACTTTGTGGTACTGAATTGTGATAGATTGGTAAGCAATGAGTTAATGAGACAGGGATTAGGTGGTTTTGGTTTTAGTGTCTATCTCAGTTCTAGTTTGTGTGCACACATTTCAACTACTAACGGAGGATGGAGACGCCGACTTACAGATTTGTTTGCCAGTGTTTGATTCCTAACTGCTTGACTTTGTCAGAATGGAGTTGTTTAGTAATATGTTACTGTTCTACAGCTTGGAAAGTTGTATCCGCAGCACTTGGTTTATTCTTTAGAGCTTTCTGTTTTTAGCTGCTCTAAGGCGGGCTATGTGCTGACTACCCAGTAGACTTAATACTATTTCCTGCAAGTATTTTACAATTCATGTCGAACTTAGCCAAGGTGGATTCCCATATTTTCTTTCTTGTAAATAATGAATTTCATTACCATAGGCTATTTACTTTTAGTGAAATTCATATAAAACAGTACCAAATCGTTTAGGGCCTGAAAATATACCAAGAATTGAGATAAAGCAGTTTATCCAAGGTTTTGATTTGTGATTGATGGTTATTCATAAATAAAAACCTGTTTTAGGTATATAAACCGTAAACCAAATAAGAGAGTTCCTAAAGTTTGAGCTCCCAAGTAACAAAAGTAAATTGTAGAGGTGGAAATGAGTCGGGTTAGGCTTGGACTTGGCTACGGTCGAGTTTGGATCTTTTCAAAGCTCGATCGAACCTAATTTAAGTTTGATTAAATATATTTTTTAATTATTAAAAATAGAAAATGGCTTTATTTTTTTTTTTGAAAACATTAGGTTTGAGCTTGGACTGTCCAAGTCAGAGTTGTCGAAAGCTTAAAATTTTTATAAAATACTTAAGTTTGATCCATCGTAGACTGAAATCGATAGGCTTAGCAAATTGAAGATTCCTAAAAATTGTGCTTGGCTGGTTAATGTTAAGGAGGGAGGTAAATTGCAATGATTAAAAAACTCAACCAGTTTGATTAGTTCAACCATAAAAACCTATAACTGTCTAATTTTTTTGTTTAGTTTTTAACTTTCTTGTTTGATTTACTTTAATAACTCTTGTTGTTAAAAACCGATCAATTTATTAATTAATGGGTTAATTTTTATTAATTAATAAGTTCTTATAAACTAAAATAAATCAAATATTTTTCATTTAACATTCTTTTTAAATTAAAATTTAAATTCTTTGATAGTTAAGGACAATTTCTTTCAATTATATTTTAAAATTTTTAATTTTATTTAATCTTTAGTCGATTTGATGATGATCTAATACTAGTTAAATAATTTAAACCCTAAACCACTTGTCTTACTGGTTTAACTTCCAGTCAAGTTTTTAAAACATTGGTAAATTGTCTTGACTTTTCTTAACACTTTAGAATTGTGACAAGAATAATTCCAACATAAGGAACTAACAATGTGATGAACCTTTCCATTATTAGTTCTTTAACAATCATTCTTAGTAATCTATAAGAGATGAGAGGGACAAAAGAATGTCAATTATCATAAAAAGGAATCTTTAAGTGAGTAATATTTATATCCCTAAGTATGAGAATCTTTTCTAGGTCCAAGAATATTTAGAGATTGGTTCAAGATTTCATAAATATTTCCTATATAAATACTCTTTAAGGGTCTATTTGAACTAAAGATTCTATTTGTCAATTAACAATTTCCATAGCCACTTACATAATAAGACTTTTATTTATATGTATGATAGGTAACCCCTTGTTATTGGACTTGCTTCTAGTTATAGCCTATAGGACCTTGTAAAATAATATTCTATTAGCTATTGATAGGATTTTTCTTCTTTTACGACCTATTTTGCTAGGTTAAGAAGTAAGGGTTCATTAGAGAACCCTTCCATGTCTTAAAGAAAGTAATTATAAAAGTAAAATTATACTTACTTTATTTTTAATTTTGAAAAAAATTAAATAGACTTCTCTTGATAATCTGAACAAATAATTATCAAACAATTTCATAATAAAAGACTATAAAATCTTAACTAAAAATAAAAATAGAAACAATTATTATTTATTCAAATAAAAATTTAACTACCTTTAAATCTTTCTCTTTTTCTCATGAGTGAGCTTCTTATAAACTTGGTTAAAAGGGATTGCCTGAATAGATTATCTTTTATCCAGGTTGGTGTTACTAACATGCAATATTTTTCTCCTTACAAAGAATATGCTTAACCTCAGGTGTGAAGGAGATCAAGATGGCGTTGAAGAATGGTTAAAATTGGTTCCCAAAAGGCTCCAGCTGTTGATAAACCTTCCTAATGTATCATAATTTGTTGGATGCCAACTGAAATTCTAGAATTCAGTACTATTTTAGGTCAGGTGTATGTTAGACAACACCTTTATAGACTATTGGTAGGATTGATTTTTAGTTGCTTGAACCTGGAAATTTCTTCAAATAGAAGACTAGATGAATTTTTGCTTCAAAAGGAAGGCTGAGATGATAAGTAACCTATCCAATTTTCTCAGTAATAGAAACTGAACTATAAAATTGAGGAGATGTTTTTGGAATTGGGGAAGAGTTGTTGATGAAATTGTAGCTTGAGAACTACCATATTGCCAACTTTAATTAAATTGAATATCCTAGTGATGGGAGTCATAATTTGACTTCACCATATATGTATTTTTTAAAAAGTTAAAATCGTGTTAAACTTTCCAAAAGGTTACAAGAAGGAAACACATGTATATAATACATATAAACCTAGGGCTTAACACCTTAGGAACCGTTTGGTTCTACTTCTGCTTTTCTGTTGTAGTTTTCGGTTTCCGTTTTCAGTTTTTTTGTTTCTGTTTTTCTTTCAAATATAAACAAAAACCTGTTTGGTTGTTAATATTAATATAGCTGTATTTTTATCACTGATAATAATTACATTTTAGATAAAACTTAAAGATATATTACTTTTAGTTAAATAAATTTATTTA
>JANPWU010000006.1:18270333-18281414 GCA_024707465.1 Erythroxylum daphnites
TTTGCTGAATAGCAAGTTTTTTCACAATGCTATTTTAGCTAGGAGGAATAGAAACAAAATTTCATGGATGTTAGATGCGGAGGGTAAAACTATTTATGAATGGAAGGAACTAGATGCGCTTACACTCGATTATTTCAATGATCACTGGGCCTAGATTTGAAGTTGATATTGCTCTTGTTACACTTGACAATCTCACAATTGAGCGTATTGACCAGGACATGAAGGGGAGTCTAACCAAGCCTGTTGGTACACAAGAAGTCAAGAAAATTTTATTCAGTTTAGCTCCTAATAAATCTATAGGTTTTGATGGGTTTGAGGCCTAACTTTTTATAAAACATGGAGTATTACAAGGCATCTTCTCACTGAGATGGTGCAGGAATTTTTCTTCTCGTCCAAAACACGTAGAGAGCTGAACAAGGCATTTATTTATCTTATCCTTATGATAAAGAACCCTAAATCTTTGTCAGACTACAGACCAATTTCTGTAACACTGACTACAAGGTAATCTTTAAAATCATAGCCTCTAGACTCAAGACTTCCCTATCAAAGATCATTAGCCCTCTAAAAAGTGTTTTTATCCAAGATAGATCTATTGAAGACAATATTAATTGCATATGAGTTAATAAAACACTATGACAGTAAAAAGCCTATAAGGAGTTGTGTCATAAAGGTGGATTTTTACTAAGCCTTTGACACCATCAACTAGAATTTCATAGTGGAAAACTTAAATAAGTTTGTGTACCCTTCCTCTTTTATTGGTTGGATCATGACTTGCATCTTTTCTTACTCATTTAGTATCCTCTTGAGCAGGATCCCACTAAATTGTTCAGGAGTACCAAAGGTATCAAACGAGGGGATCCTCTATCCCCTTACCTCTTTACACTGGCAACGGAGGTCCTCAACAAAATGTTTGGGCACTACATGGATAGAGACGGTAGTTTTAGGTTCCATTTTAGATATGAGAGGGTAAGAATACACTATCTATCTTTTGCAGTTGATATTTTGGTATTCTACGATGTTGATCCTAATTCCTTGAAGCTAATAATGAAAATTCTAAGCAAGATCTCTGAATTGTTTGGAGGATATTTAATGACAGAGAGGGACTCAGGTCTAAATGGATTAACGAATTCTATATCAAAGATTCAAAATTTTGGAGGCTAAAACCAAATAGAGACCACTCATGGATCTTCTCCCATATATTGAAGTTAAGATCCCAAATTTATCCACATATCTAAGTAGTGGTGGATAATGGAAAAATTTTCTGGTTTTGGTTTTGATAATTGAGCGTCCATTGGCCCCCTTTACGTAAGGTAAGAACTTTACTCTACCAAGTCTAGATTCATTGAGGATACTAGAGTTGATGCCATCATTAGGGATCATGAATGGTACACTGGTTCAGGAGTGTCTTTATTCTTATAAACTCTCTTCCTTACTCTAACCCTAATCAACTATACATGGATACACTGGTGTGGATGGAGGGCAAACATAAAGGATACTCTAATTAGTCTTGCTGGGAAATCTATCTGGCTCATCAGCCTTAAGTGAGCATATAGAAATTTACTCTCATGCTTAAGGCTTCTTTTATAAGTTGTTTGGTGATCAAAAATAGGTTAAGTAAAAGACATATGTTTTGGGATGGTTAACCCCCTGTGTTTATTATGTTACAGAATCCTTGAGAGTAGGGTTCACCTATACTTCCTTTGCAAATATACTAAAAGAGTATGGTCTAGAATTCTATAACTATTTGCACAATTGAATCTATTACATGGATTATGGATAAAGTCAAAACCCAAAAGTAGGATGGGGAATTACTCAAAATTGCCTTTATATGTACAGTCTATAGAATCTAGTTGGAATGCAATCAAAGACTACGTACTAGCGCTAGCTACACTCCACTGAAAATCAACACACTCACATATAGGATAATCATCTGGATTAGAGAGATTATCCTTTCAAATGGCTCACTTTTGGATTTGAGCCCAAATTAAATTGGAGAATATAAGCAAACCATACTGTTATTGAATAGTGTACTTGTCTTAGTGGGGAAGTTTGTTCTTAGATCCTATCTTTTATAACCCCAATTGGCATAATCTGATCGAAGAAATCAATAGCTATCCAAGGAGAGTTTACTTGTTGATGACGGATTAAGTATTTCCTCTAAAGTCCCTAGAACCTTCCACATACTGACTTCATCAATTCAACCTAGAGAAATCTTAACTAGGGCATGATTGAGCATCTATAAAGGATGAGATAACTGGCAGTAACTCCTGGGAACTCCTAAACTTATTTCAAAGGCGAGTCGAAGAGCCATAGAGGAAGAGGTCTCCTGTCTTCTCATATTAAGATTATATATAGCCTTTGTTACATGGTTGTGGCCATCAAGTTCCATTAGTTAGTGGAGTTGGACAAATGACTTTCGTAAGGAATTGGTTTTAGATATGCTATTATTCAAGCTGGTTGTATTATAAGATAGTCTTGGGGTTATTTTGTCTAGACAGAACGATTTTTGTTTGCTCCCTATTTTTACTTTTATAATGAATTATTTATTTTCCTAAAAATGGTTAATTAGTCAATGTGAAGTTTTGGACAATGCAGTAAAGAAAGAAAAAGTAAAATAATTATTCAAGAATCTACTAAGAGAAGAAAAAGATGAAATTAATCAAATGGATGTAGTCTTTGCCGTTCACCATCATACAAGAATTAAAAATCAGAAGAAAAATCAAGTCAAAGAGAGAACTTTGATAAATCTATGATCTCTTCAATTTTCTTATGCTTATCCTCTTATGCCTTTATTACTAATGGCTTACATTCTGTAAGTGACATTTGGTCAAGTTTATCATAATTATCCGAACCTTCAAATATCTAGGTCACCTTTCTTATCACAATAGCCACCTCCTCCGCCAAACTACTTCATAAAATTTCAACTTGACTATGCTCCACCTACATAACATAGTTGGGGCTAATAGGTTCCAATTAACATCTTTAACAATAAGGGCAAAAAAAAAAAGGTAAAATTAGGCACCCATGTAGAGATTTCATTAGAGAGAGAAAGCTCACTAGATTAAAAATTGATAAAAATTAGTAACTAGAGCCCTAAGTAAATTAATGAGTAGAAATAGTTAAAAATATCCCTTATAACGAATGAAGATAACCCCTTTCACATTTTTTGCGAAAATGTGATTACCAATTGTAAAGACATGTTAAAAAGTAAATTAAAAGGTCTTAATAATGTTTTGATTCACATCTTCTCCCTAATTTTATCATGTGTGTGCATGGCTCCTTTGAACCTTATGCTAATGATCTTCCTTAGTTATAATGGCTTATACATCGTGTTTCCTTTTCTCCCTGTATTTTTAGCATTTCTTTCATGCTTCAGTTAGTCAAATCCTTCTAGTTTTTCTTCTTGCCTCTAGCTTTAGTACATTTTTCCTTTCCACCTCATGTTCTTGTTCATCTTTGCTACCTTTTGGTCTCCTTGTGTTGCTTTCTATGTCTATAGCATTTCATTTATATCTAAGAACTAAACAACCTAGAAATCTAGATTCTTCAAAGGACCAAGCTCCTATTAAGAAAAAATGGAAGTAGGTCCTCAGGGATCCATGCAACCAAGTTACACTATTCTCCTCTGGTAGTATCTTTGGAGGGGAAGACCGTTGTAGCTCCAAATGTGAATATTTTCATAAAAGGAGTGCAAAGTGGGGAAATACTCTCATGTTTGTTTTGGAAAACAATCAATACATGAGAAAAGTTACACTAGAAGAATATTGGATTGCAGCGGGTGCTCTTAAGTGATGACAACTTGTTCTTATTCAGGTTCTCAAGCTTAGAACTAGCTTAGAGAGCAGTGGAGAATGGTCTTTGGCATTTCAATACCCAACTTATTCTGCTTCTGTCTTAGAAACCAGGAAGTAAACTATTAGATCTTAGGAAAAAATAGATCTCCATTTGGATGAACATGCATAAGATTCTAGGAGTACTGGACTATGGAGGATCAACTATGCTCAAGTATGTGTATTTACTGATTACAACAAGTACCTACTTGAGACTATCCCTTTATTGAGATTGGACGAAGCTAACAACTTCTTCAAAGATTAAGTAGTGGTTTCTTACAATTGGAGACCAACACAAACCATCCAAAAATAGGCATAAAAACTAATTAGTAAACTTTTTCTAAATAGTGAATATATTGATGGATACACCAATGAGGTTATGTCTAAGGTAAAGCACTAGAAATAATAAATGAGCAACATAATCAAAAGATGAAAAAAAATGTAGCTAAACAAAAGGTGGAAGATAGTGAAACTTCAATATATGTGGACAATTTAAAGCAAATCCATGAAATACAAAAAGGAACCATAAGTACAGATGAAGTACCACTACAACCTCAAGTGTTAGCCCCTATAGAGGAAACAATAAGATACTTTGTGAACATTAACATATCACATGATAATCCTAAGGCCCTTATAAGCAAGTTAACAGAAGAAGCATCTGGGGAACAAGAAAAAAATTCCTCAAGGAGTTAAGGATTATCAAATGAAATCTCTATATTTACAAAATGATAGAGCCAAAGTGTGTTCTTAGCTGGAGGGGGGCTTCCATGAAAAGGAAAGGATCTAAAAGGAATACGAAAACCACTAATTCCAAGACTAGATGAATGGTTTAACTTAGAATCCTAGAGGGCTTAATAACCCCAATAAGCAGCATATGATGCTAAATTTTGTAAGAGAACTTAGAGCATTCATCTTTGGCCTCTAAGAAATAAGGATAAAGGAAATTAATTGTTTTGTTAAGAAACATTGACCTATAATTTCTAATTAGTCTTGTCATTATAACGGGAGAATAATATTTTCAAATGATCCTGATGTAGTAGAAATCACTCCACTAGTGTTAGAGGAACAACTAATTCATATTCAAGAAAAAAATGAGGATTTGTTTCAAAAAGTTTCAATTGACCTTTATATATGCCTTAACTTCATATTTCATAAAAATATTTTATAGAGTAAAATAAAGGAAATAGGAGAAACTATGGTTGAACCTTGGTTGTTAATGGTGGACTTTAATCGCATGATGAATACTTCAAAAGTTAAAGGGAGCTTCAATAAAAGGAACTATATAAATGAATTACTAGAATGCAATAGTATTGTTCAAGTAATGGACCTGAAAATGGAAGGACTCTTTTATACTTGGAATAAAAAGAAAGAAGGCAAATATTTCATGAGGAAGAAGCTTGATAGAGCATTGGTAAATGGTTATTGGTTAGATGCTTTCCTAAAAGTAAGATATTTTCAACAACCATTTACTTTCATATCACACTCCTATATTGATTCAAAACATGTTTAATGTGTATATTAAAAGCTTTCCTTTCCATTTTAATAACTATTTTCTTGAAGTAGAAGGTTTCAAAGAGGCTTTAATTAGGGATATTCAAACACATTTCAAAGGAAGTAGTTTATTTAGATGCATAAGAAAGCTACAATCTATAAAGGATTAATTGAAGAAATTAGTTGCAAAAAGAATCTTCACACTTAGACAACAATATAAGAGGCTAAGAATAAGCTACAATTGATTCAAAAGGCTCTTTATGGGATTAGAGCAAAGAATTACAAGAAAAGGAGAAAGTGGAAAAAATGCACTACAATCTTATGGCTAAGAACAACATATCTTTAATCGAAATAAAGTTCCAAAGCATTATGGTTAAAAAATAGAGACATGAATATATAATTCTTCTAAAAATCAATCCAGGCAAGGCAAAATAATAATAACATATCTTTTTTGAAAATTGAATGGAAGAATTCTAGCTTCAAAAGAGGACCTACATCATAAAGTTCACAACGTTTTGCTAAATCTATTTACTGTAACATTAAGGCTTCATCCTCAGTTGCTATCTTAAATATTTCATTGAGATTCAAGCCTTTGCTTAACTTTTGCATGTTTTAGTGAAACCTATTGAAGCAATAGAGGCATAAAGGAACATATTTCCTCTTAATCCCAATCAAGCTCTGGATTAAGAAGACTTCAATGCAAATTTCTTTCAAAAGATTTATAGTGGAAGTATTGGTGAGGTTAATCAAGAGCATGATCAATAAGGATCGCAACTTTATGTTTCACTCTAAGTGCAAAGAGATGAGAATTTCAAATCTCTCATTCGCTGATGATTTAATTCTTCTTTCCAAAGTTGGTCCTAGCTCTCTATAAGCATTCCAATGACATATCTCAAAACTTTTAAACCTTATTTGGATAAGTCATTAACAAATAGAAAAGCCTTCTCATTGTATTTGCTAATGTAGGGGAGATTGTAAGATTGTTAGCTTGTTTAACAAGGGTGAAGTTATCAAATCCTTCTGTCTACTATCTAGGGATTCCAGTACATACTAGAAGACCCTCATTTACTAACTTCAAATCACTTGTTAAGAATATAAAATTAAGAACATCTATCTAGAATTTTCAATGCCTTTCCATAGCAGGTAGAATCTAACTTATAAAAGTTGTGCTTAACAATCTACATGTATATTAATGTTCTCATATCTAGTTTCCAAAGAACATTTCAAAGACCATTGGAAAAATGCTAATAATTTCAATCCATGAAGCATTAACATCACATGGAAATGCACTTGCAAACTATGGAAAACTACTTTTAATGCATCTGACCACTAATAAAAAGGACCGAATCAAATGTAGGAAAAGTAGAAATGGTGAATTCACCAATCAATCATGCAGAGATTTACTAAATAGTGTGAGTAATAAAGCTCCATAACACAAGTTAGTTTGGTATAATCATGCCTATCTTAAAGCATCAAATGTGTTATGGCTAACAATCAAAGGGAAACTAAGCATACTAGCAAGGATGAAGAAATTCCTTATAATCTTAAAAACTTGTATGCTATGTGACCAAGATGAGGAAATAGTAAATCATTTGTTTTATAAATGTCATTAAACCTCTAAAATATGGACACAAATAAAGGGATTATGCGATTGCTTAATTCCATCTTTAACTTGGCAAAATCTAATTCAATGGTGTAGTAGTAATCACAATAAAATTGAAAGGTTCATAAAACTTAACTGTTATATTAGTGAACTCTATAGGAGAGTAGCTGATAACTCATCAATAACATTTAAAGTACAATCGAGAAATAGATTTTAAATGGAGAATTCCATAGTCCCCTCAAGTTAGGTAGCAATGCAAGTAATGCAAGTATGCAAGGGTATTATGTAATTAAGGTGGATTAACACAAGCAGGAGAGTAGACAATCAATACAGGAAGAGAGCATTGATCTTATCAATAAAAATACTTAAATCATGCAAAGTTGAAACATATGCAAGATAGGAAATATTTGGTTTAATGGAAATACTTGCACGAGCACAATGTTAAGTGGATATGGATCAAACTCTTTTATGGAAAAGAGAAGAAGCTTTGAAGTGGATAAGCAGACATCCCTAAATCGATTGAACGAATCCTTGATCAAAAGAAGGACATGCTACAGCCAGAATTGATCAATATAAGCACATGCATGAAGGTTATATAAAGTTAATTTACAGTACTATAATATGGGCATAGTTAGAACCAGATAACAAAGCTATCGTAGGCCATAAAGAGTTAAAAAATGTTAGGTAAATGTTTTACTTATAATGGGGTGAAAGATGTGGACTATTTTGCAAGAACAAATTTGTTCATATTTTAATTTCTAAAAAGAAATTGATTCATGAGGGTTTGTGGTCATCAGTCATGATCTAGTTTAAAGGTAGACTTGTAAAAGAAACAATTTTTTTTTCTAAAGATTGACTACACTAATGATTCAAACTATGTGAATTCATTATTAATAAATTCTATTTAAATCTTTATCCTTTTGTTTAGAATTCAGTTACATTGCATATCGTTTTAATTATTAATCTTGAGATTTAATTTCAAAATTGTTCCTTATTTAAAACTTTTTACTATAAGTTATCTTCAATATTTTAAGCGATGCAAATCATCATTTTTGTTGTTTTTGAAAGAATCGATCAAATAAATTTTGCTAAATTTGACAGTTGTATGCAATATTCAAATAAATATAACATTTGAAAAGTGGTGAATTTATTAGATGAAAGATTGAGAGAAATTGAATGGTTATAGAATCCTAAAGATCTTTTCTAAAGAAAAAATTAATGTTTTGAAAACTAGATCGAAAGTCAAACTAGTAAGATAAAAGGTTTAGGTTTAAATGGTTTAGCCAGTATCAAATTGTCATAAAACTAACTAAAGATTAAATAAAATTTAAAATTTTAAAATATGATCGAAAGAGATTATCCTTACCTTTCGAGAATTTGAAGTAATTGAAAAAGAGATTATTAAATAAAAACTAAATGATTTATAAGAACTTATTAATTTACAAAATTGACTAATTTTTAACAGCAAGAAATATTAAAATAAATCAAATCAAAAAGTTGAATATTGAATCGAAAAGTTGGAAGTTTAAGATTTTTACGATTGAATTGGCTAAATCGGTTAAGTTTTTAAGTCATTGCAAAAAATACAAAAAACTTTCTTTTTGTCATTAACAATAGATATCAAAATGTAGGGATTATTTAGAATTTAAATTATTGTACCAACCCTAATTTCATTATTATGAATTTATTACTTTTTAAAATAGAATAAGCGCTAGCCTTGAATGATGTAAACTCTTTAAATGTTTTAAAAATTACCAATTATTTGACAAATGGCTAATTGAAAAATAGGTGGTGTCTTCTATTTTTTTCATGCTTAATGATTTTAATTCATATGATGACATTTTCAAAAATTAATTGTTTAAAATGTACATGTTTTCCTTATTTTATCATATACTTTAACGTATTGCCAGTCTGTGTTATAATAAACAAAAACCCTAGACACTCCTATTTTGTTGTGAATATCTAGAAAATTTTCTAGATCTCTTCTCTTGAATTTCAATTATGAAACCTAGACACTTCTCTAGGTCTCCTAACTTAGTTATAGATATGTAGATTTTTCTCTAGACATCTTCTCTGAACTTTCAATTCCAACACCCAGACACTTCTCTCTCTCTCGCAATTTAGAGGTAAATCCCTAAATATTTTTCATGGGGTCTTCTCTCAAAATTTAATTCCATCACCTAGTTCTCTTGGTCTCCTTATTTAATGGTAAATATCAAGATATTTCACTAGGTAATTTCTTTTGGATTTCAATTCCTATACCTAGACACTTCTTTAGGTCACCCAATTTATTTATAAATGTCTATATATTTGTTTAGGTACCTTCAAATTTTAATTCAAGCACCTAAATACTTTTCTAGGTCTCTTGTTGTGGTAAATTCTTATATACTTTTTTAGGTCACTTTTCTTAAATTTTAGCTTTGATACCTGGACATATCTTTAGGTCTTTTATCCTAGTATTCAATCCAAACTCTAGATATCTCTCTAAGGTAGTATCTTAAACATATAGATGCCTCTTTAGGTTCACATTTCAATTAAAAACCTAATTTTTTATTTCAATTCATATTTAAATATCTATATACTTCTCTATGATTCTCATTTCAATTCAAAATTTTAAATATATCTTTTAATTTCTAATGTTCCCCTTTGATCTTTGAAATCTTTAAATTCATTTATAACTTTTGACCAATTTATTTCTAGTTCATTTGTTTCATTTCCAATTTATTTATTTATTTATTGTATGTGGTGGAAAAATTTAGGATCAAGTTTCTTTAAGCACCTATTTTTATGAAATATGAAAATACATATGGTTTTCATGCATTTACAAAATAGGATGCATAAAAAAGACAACTATTGATACTTAATTGTGTTCATTTATCCATCAATTTATTTTATTCTTATCTTTTTTGTAATTATATCCCACCGAATCCAATTTAAATACACTTGTATTTGATTGGATCCAATTAATTTCAATATGTGACTAGTTAGATTATAATATATTCAATTCATATCGACACCACATCAAGTTTAATTTCAATTTTATTATACACAATTTTGGGCATTTAAGTTCTAAAGCCTTTTTTAAATTCTAATTTACAAATAACTATACATAATAAAATTTATTTAGTTTCTAAAAGTGATTAATTAGAGTTTTTATACATTTTTATTTTTATTTTTGGTTTATTAGGGTTACTTAGATATATTCATTAATTTAGAAAGAAATGGGGTAAATGTAAAAAAAAGGAAACTGAAAAGGGTAATTCGATAATTTAATAATTTGATGTTTTATAGTATTTTAATTAAGAGGCAAATATTTTTGGAAGTTAATAAATAAAAGAAAAAAAAACCTAGAAATTTATAGAACATCGGATTAGGGGAGATATCAAAGCTTTTAGATGACCAAGGGCATTTTGATATTTTCTTATTTATAAGAAAACCCCAAAATATGTCCTTGATACATTTTTTTTAATTACAATATTCATTGCAAAAGAATTGATAGTTACATCTATCTTTGAGGAAGGAAAGTTCTTATACAATATATGTAACGCCCCAAATTAGGGGTTAGATGATTACATACATTTAGTACGTATATACGTGCTATATACAGATTTTGGCATGTCTACATGACATTCCCGGTTTTTGTGCCTAAGGCAATTTTATTGGGATTAACGTGGTTTTTGGGTTTGAAAAATTATTCTGAGTGCGTCATTAATTGTTTTCTATTTTAAGGGATTTTTAGAAATTTTTCTGGATTTTTCCGGAGAAAATTCCCGGACCGGAAAAAAATCGACAAGTGACGAACCGGTTATTTTTCTACTGTTATTTGGCCCTAAATTATTGAATATTAAAATGGGACCCAAAAGTGGACCCTTAATAAGTGTAGGAATAGAAAATTTGGTAGGAAAAGTTAGATAATTGATTAAAGTATATTAGTTAGATTCTTTGACTTTTCTTTCATCTTTGACAAATCATATTATGCCACCTTTGCCTCCATTAATGCTCCCTTATCTCACTTTCGGTGATGCCTTAAAGAGAAGGGAAGAATGATGTGTTTTAGTTTACACTTCTCTTCTTCTATTAATTTCTTCTCTTTCTCCTTCCTTTCTCCAAAAACAAAATTCAAGAGTTTCCTTCTTTCACCTAAGTGCTTGGCTTGC
>JANPWU010000006.1:18281514-18301912 GCA_024707465.1 Erythroxylum daphnites
TGGCTCCGAACCTACACGGGGCAAATCCACCGTGCTAAGCTTATAGCTTAGTGAGTAATCATTTATCTAAATTAACCATTTGATTTTATAAAAACTGTATAAGCATGCATTCAGACATGATTAACCAAGAAAATTGAGTATGATTGGTTTGTTCTGTTTTGGGTGGCATCCACATATCCTCCCAGGGGGTATTTGGGTGTTACAATATAGGCCCAGTAAAGTTACCAAGTAACTAAAAATCTGAAATTCAAACAAGTGACTATCTAACAAACAACATAGAAGTCAAACATTTGATGCTAGAGGGATGTTTCATTTCTCCATTAGGTAACTAGACAATTGACCATTTTAAGGTTAAGGTAGGGCTACAGTTGGTATTATTTTCATTCACTTTTATCTACTCTCTTATCCATTGACACAAATCAGTCATCATTTAGTCATCTATTCTCTACCTTCCTTGAAACAATTTAGCATTTCTTTCATTCTAAGTGGAGTACATAGAGCTACCATAGGTAATGATGCATAAGGCTTTATCTCCTTTCGATACTCTTCCATCCTTTTTCTATTTTGTTAAGTATGTTATTATAGTTTAGACTTGTTATAGATAAGTAGTAGAGCTTTTGTATCAAGTTCCAAACTTTTGTGGCGAATTCACGATTGAAGAAAATATGTTAGAGTGACTCTTGATCCTTCTTTCAAAGGAAACAAAGTTTAAAGGCATTAAGAAACCTGAGATTATCCAAGGTCCCTAAACATTAATTGTAAAAAAGCCATAAGAGAAAGGGGATTTTTGACAATAGTTTCTTGCACCATACAATCCTAAGCTATTCCATCCTATACATATAAGTGGTTACTAGTATTCTATAAATGGCATTGATATAGATACTTGAGGGATGTTTCAACCAGATATAAGCATGAGTTTTCTTTGACAAGAGGATTGATCAGAAATTGTATTAGTAAATAAAGAAGAATTGTTGCCCCAGTTGTTTCCATCAACGAGTGTTTTGACTTCAGTAGATTTAAGGAACTTGTTTCTGAGTGTCAAGAATAAGTTGGTCTTATGAAATGGCCTTGTTTTGCTCCATTTATCAAACTATAATGAAGCATTCTCACCATTCATTATTCTATAATTGCTCATCTCTATTGATTCCCCAACTTTGAGCAATTGATTCATGAACTAGGAATATGAGTCTTTATTACAAATTTCCAAAAAACTTTTCCCTTTTAGGAATTAGATATGAATATATTGAATCCAGAGGCCCTTATTGTTAGACAAGAGTCTCCATATTCTACTAGTTAGGATGGATTTATTTACAACTACCACTGAGATTATTCCTAATCCTCTAGCTCTTTTAGGCTTGTATACTTTAGATTACTTTACTTAAGCAAAGCAATTTTATTTGATTCTCTAAATAAAAGGAAGCCTCTTAGTATTCTTTCAACATCCTTGATCATTTCTTTAGAGAGGAAAATTTGCAAGGAACAATAAATGTGAAGGGAATTAATAATTGAGTCCATAAGTTGCACTATATTAGTAAAGGATAATGATTACACTAACTATCCGCCCCTTTCTGAATCTTCTCTAAGAGAGAGATATACAATTTTTTAGATCCTTTAAGGGTAACTCTAGCTTCATTTGATTTAACAAGTCAATCCTCTTATCCTCTTTTATACTTTTTTCCTTTAAATAAAAATGGATGGAGTTATATGAATAAACCACCCACTCACTAATGCACCTATTTTAGCCACCTTCACCTTTTCTTTTCCCTAAGTCTGTCACCTTTTTTTTCATAATTAAGCCTCTTCTATATCCTTTTGTTAACATTTTTCTCCACTCGTTTTCTTTTTTTTAATCATTACAAGCCAACTTATCATCTTCTTCTCATCATCAAACCATCTTAGTTCTCTATTGGTCTCTCCTTTCTTTATATGCCTTTAGTAGAGTAAGTTTTCCATATGGAGAATCAAGATAGTACAACTCTAAGTTAAGCACATTGAGAAAATGGTGCCATAAATATCTATTTTAAATTAAAGAATTTAAGGATCACTAGGAAGGATAAGAAATCATAAATGCAAAAACTATGAGTGGAGACATCTGAGGCGAAACCCAACAATATTCATTTTTTGGATTATGTTTTAGCTTTGATTAGAATTAAATTAGTTTTCTAAGTCATATTTTTCGTAATCATTAAAATATTCTCATAACCAAAAAAGAGCTTTTATTTGTTGTGTTTGCTTTAGAAAAATTATGGTCTTACTTGTTAGGTGCTAAGGTTATTATTTTCTCTAATCATGTAGCTTTTAAGCATTTTCTCACCAAGAAAGAAACAAATTTGAGGTTAATCATGTGGATTGAAGAATTGGACTTACTATAACTTATATGGCTATATATGAGAGCGTGTAATTCACTAGAAATGTGTACAAACTCAAAGACATTGTTTCAAGAAACCCTGATACCTACATACCTGTGTGGAGACTTACACGACCATAACTCGTTTGATTTCTGCCAAATTAATATACACAGTCACTTACATGCTTGTGCATCTGAGCGTGTATAACCACATAACCCTAATTTTTCACTATAAAAGCATATTTAAGAGGCCAAAAAGTGTACGAAAAGATTACAGACTTTTTGAGGCAAATTTCCTTCCCTTTGAGAGTTATGAGGAGTTAAATTTCATCTTTCCAATTCAAAGGAGATATCAAGGCCAACAAACATGTTTAGGCCTTAGTTAATCTAGTGATTTGTTCTTAATGATTTTAGGATTGACTTTTTTATTTTGTGTTTAATTAATGTTTTGGATTTATATATGAACGTTTTAGGTACCTCTATTAGATTTTTTTGTATGGACTCATTGCCAAAATCTAGATTGTTAGACGTAATCATTGTAAATCTGATTCACATATGATAAACTAATGTTTGTTCTTCATTAAGGAAAATGTTTCATAGGTTAAATGACTCAAGCCTATATGGTTGTTGCTTAGATTAACTTAGTTTCGTTTTGCATAATGTGGCCTTCACACTAAATCTAGAGAGCTTATTCTAGGTTGTCTAATAGCTAGACCTAATTAAAGAACTTGTTTTAATTAGATACAACCTGAGGGAAAGCTAGGATTAATAGATCTTTTTGTTGATATATGGATAATAATTTTAAAAAAGAGATCTACGAGAAAAATATAACAATTGATTATGCTTATTCATACGAAGGCTGATATTCGATTATAGTATTGAAACACTTTATCCTCTTCTTTTTCCAGCTGTTCATTATGAGTAACTTCATAGAGAGGACCTTGAAGTCTCTCTAGTCCCTTCCTAGCCTCTTGTGTTGCTATTTACAAATTGGAACCATTCAATTCATTAATATTAATGAGTTTACTTTCAACCTGCTAAAGCTTCCTTTGATGCTTGCATTGATCACCTTTCAAATTGCTAGCCCAAGCCCATCTATCTCAGTCAAATAATTATTACATTGGATGGGAAATTACTTCTATGTTGATTGAACATACTTTATACTAGGATAGGGGTATGATCAGGAAGCAAGTGAGTATTGAAAGATTCCTTACTTTCCGAACAGTTCTACATCCATATTTCACTAACCACTTGTTAAGTAAACCCCAAAAGATATAGGTTAAAAAATGTTTAAGCACTAATCCCCAAGAACTCAAGTTTATGGAGGTATCTAGAGTATATTGATTTTTTTTGCCTTTTATGTCAATATTAAGTAGCATCAAAGGAAAACCAATAATTGTTATCACCTCCATTAATATCAAATAGGAACAACAATGGTATCTCCAATAATTGTCTTGAAATGAAAAATCACCAAGAGCCCTCACATAAGCCAAATAAGGAGGTTGGTATCAAAATAGCAAATGTTGAACCAAGGAAGCAAAGGAGGTAACCATTGGTAGTTCATTAAAAGAGGTATATCCTTACTTTTATATTGATAAAATTTAATCATATTGACTTGCATACATATTTAGGATTGAAAATGTTATATGAGGATAATAAACATCGCTCTTTGTTTTTATAGATTTTTTTTATGAGAACTTTGCCCATATGATAGAATCTTTGTAAAAGGGGAGATGGGAGTTATTTGTTTTTCTTTTCTTTTTGACACTTATGGATTTATTAATCATATACCTTTTATGTTAACAAAAGGGAGACAGAAAGGTGATATTAAACCTTGATCATTTCATGATGTGTGACTTAATTGGGAGCATGCATTACAAGTTGCGTTATCATAAAAATAAATTCACTCATTGTCATTTATTTTCTTCAATATCATATAAAAAATCATCATTAAAAGGGAGAGACTGTTCCACCAAAAGAGGTTCTATCCCATAATTTTGATGATAATAAAATATATTACTAATAATAGTTTAATCCTTGCAAATATTAGTAAGTTAATATATAAAAAAAGATCAAGTTTAATGGAAAGGTTAGTGATCAAAAGAACCAATTGAATAATTAAAGGATGAAGAAAATGAGCAAAATGGAGAACATATTCAATTTAAGTGAAGAACTAAGAGTAAGTAGAAATCAAGTATATCAAGACTTAAGCAATTATTGCAATGCTTCTTATATCCTTATCTTTGTTGTTTTAATGGATTAGGGTCTTAATAGATAGAAGAGGAAAAAGATGTTGGCTCCCGAATTTTTTTTCTTTAGTTAAGCATGATTTAAATAATTATGAGATTTGGATAGGTGAATTTTTGGGAGTTAATTTTTTTTATGTCTATTTTAGTAGAATTTAATTCATGGGTTAGTTAAATTAAAAGTGGTAAGAATGTAAAAAGGGTATTTTTGGTAGTTCACTTAAGTTTAAAAAGACATAAGGTATAAAGGAAGGGTAAATTGGACTTTTAGCATTCCTTAAAGGTAAAATAGGAAGAGGAAAATGTTGTCTTGCTTTGGAGAGGAGGAAAAACGTGAATTGAAGATAGAAAGAAGAAGAGAACACCTAAACTGAGAAAGGAGAGCTAAGTGTTTCGGTTTTTGTAAGAAAGGAAGGAAGTTAAGTTAGGGTTTCTTCATTTCGTAGTTTTCAAGAAAGAATTTGAGGTTGTTCAAGAAGAGAAAAAGAAAGAGGAAGAGAATAACTTCTATTTAAGCTAACAATCTTGTTATTTGGCGAAGATTCAAGGTAAGTTCGAATTTTCATCATTCGGATTTTTAAAAGAATTTTGGTTCATGAAGCTTAGGAAATGCATGGGTTTAAGTATTCTAGGATCAATTTTATTAAATATGCTTTGTGGGTTTTCAATTTAGCAACCCTATTGAATTTAGGAATTTTGCTTATGAAAAGGAAATCAAGAAAGACAAGAGGAGCAAGAGGAGAGACACATTTGAGCAAGTTATAAGCAAGGAAACTTAAGGTGGGTTACATTTTTATAATTAAGTAATAAGCCATTAATAATTCTTTCAAGAAATGGAAATAAATGATTTCAACTACTTTTTAAATGTGTATTTATTTCTCTTTGAATGCTTTGAGAATGTGCTACATGTTTTGTATATGAATTGTGTTTTGAATTATGAAATGAAAAATGAAAATTATTTTGAAAGGATATCAAGTTTATGAAATTAAGTTTCAAAAAAAGTGTCATTTTGGGCAACATGTTTACAAGTTATGAAATGCATGATTATGTGGGTTTGTGGTGGTCCCCTAAGTTAAGTCAAGTGCACTTTGACAAAAAGGCTTGGCCCGCCTGTCCGCTAGTGACATGGAGCTCCTTCATGGAATCCCCTAAGTTCATGTCTACACAAGACCATTAAGTAAGATTGCGATAGTACATTCTGTTCACGACTACACAGGACTATTATTTGGAAATGTGTAGTACGTTCTGTTTTTAGATCCACCCAAACCATTTTGATGTGCTCATGTGCTCATGATATGTTGACAAGATTGATGCATATATGATTTGTATTATTGTGAATTTGGTTGAGAATTTGAGAAATATGTGCTTTATGATTCAATGTGAATTTTTACAATGGAAATGAATATTTCAATAGTTTTTGCTGGTTACCGATTATAAAATTGTTACCCACGAGCTTTAAGCTCACCTCCTTTTTCGTCCCATCTTCAGGTAACAAGTAAGAGATCGAGTGAAAGAGAGTCGAGGCATCACTCCAAAATTTGCATCTTTTTGTGTTTTAAGTTAGATTTGTAACCACAAGGCTTTAGTCGTATTTTAAGAAAATTATTATTCATTTATCTTTTGTATTTTGGGATTTTGAGATATTGATGTATTGTGGCTTGAAATGCCCATTAAAGCTTTGTAAAAACTATTTTCTTTTGATGTTAATGAGATATTATTGTATTTTGCCCATGACATTTCCAAATTGTACATTACATTCCATAGGGGTAAAAATGTGTGTTTTGACTTCAAGGGAAAAACTGTATTGATTTAGGCTAAATTAGACAAAGTTATTTTCTTGGAAGTTGTAGTTTATCTTTATAGATTTTCAACGCTATATAGTATAAAATTTCTGGATATCGAAGTTGAGAGATATGATCATTAGAAGTTTGTGATGCTGTATAAGATGGACATTCGAGACAGTTACATTGATTGAAGATTTTGACCCTTTTTGAGGTAAAATATCTTTTTGAAGTCTTCATAAAAGTTGTAGGTCTAGAAGTCTTCTTCGCAATGGTCTTTGAATAACCTTAATCTGATTTCTCTAGTGAAAGTTATGCCTTTTTTACCAAAACAGGTCAGAGGAAGAAAAAAAAAGGGAAGTCATGATCGCGACCCACAGGTCTCTCCAAACCTGAACATGTTCCACTCTTTTAGCCATCACTTTGTCATCCCACCTCAAAATGACCTGATTTTTTAACCAGTGGATTCCTAACAAATTTTTATGTCTCTCTATAAAAATTTATAGCTTTTGGTATTGATTTGAAAAAGATTAATTGAATCGAAATAAGGGTATCAATTGGAAGAGCATGAATTGGATATTTTACTGAACATACTTAGGTATTTGGATGATATCTTGATCTGTAGAGTTTCAAATAATATGATTATTGTTTGTAAATAAACTAGAGACATAAAACTACAAATTCTCTGAAGAAATTGAATTTTAATTCAGTCTTTAAGACTATCAATTTCTAGATGGAAGTTGAGTATAGTGTACTATTTCAGTTTAATAACAGTCCAAAAATGTTTAGGCTATAACTTTTAGATTTCTATACCAAAATTGAATGATTTTGATGTTATTAGAAACTTAAGACAATTGAAAAAAATGTTCTGAAGAAGTAAAATTGTAATTCTGGCTTAAGGCTTCCCAAAATCTGTTTTGAAATAGGAGATATGAGTTTGTTTTTTTATGTTTGACTGGTGTGGGCACGCCACCCTTTTAGGATGCGCGTTCTGATGTCACTTAGGACGTCGGGCAAGTGTCTTGTAAGGACGGGGTCCCAACACTTATGGTATCAGAGCGACTAGGTTTAGGGGTATCTTAGGCACGAAATGGATAGGTTAAGACATGAAATGAACATGCATTGTTTTTGTATTGTTTCACATGATTTAAATTGTTTCACATGATTTGAAATTGTTTTATATGATTTGAATTGTTTTACTTTATTTGAAATTGTTTTACGTGAATTGAAGATTTTAAATGGTTTTATGTTGAAGGAGTGAAAATGTTGCCTCGAAAGAGAACTCGAGGAGCTATGACTCGATCTTGCTCTCGCCAAGGGAGCACGGATGAATTCTATGTCCCACAGGATGCGGGGACACATTCTACTCCGGATCCTGAGGCACCTAGTGTGCAACATGAGGTGCCTCCACTGCCTCCTCTTATGCCTCAAGCAAACCCCATAGATCTGCATTTCTTTCAAGCCTTTGCTCAGCCTTTCACTTACGCCATAGGTCAAGGGTCTCAAGTTCCAATGCAAGTTCCAGTGGAGAGGATTGGACAGTACGATAAGCTCCGCAAGTACGGAGCTGTAGATTTTAATGGTACTACAAATCTGGAAGAGGCCGAAGCATAGTTAAAGAGGACCAAGAGAGTCCTGCTTCAGATGAAGAGCTATGATGAGGAGAAACTGGATTATGTAGTGAGCTTGCTACAGGGGGATGCACTTCATTGGTGGAAATCAGTGCCCCACAGTCAGGATATGCCTCTGGTGTTGTTATGGAGAGACTTTGTGGAAGTGTTCAGGAAGAAGTATCTCTTGAGAGTTTATGTACAAGAGAAGGTCAGGGAGTTTCTGAATCTCACACAGAGGGACATGAGTGCGAGTGAGTATGAGCTGAAGTTTACCCAGCTTTCCCGTTATGCAGCCAACATTGTGGCGAATGAGGAGGACAAGTGTCGCAAGTTTGAGGGAGGTCTTCATTTGGGGATCAAGGAGAAAGTCTTGATCCACAATTTCTATGACTACCAGCAACTAGTAGATGCTGCACTCCAGGCTGAAAAACTGGAGAATATAAAGAATGAAATGAGTTGGAAGAGGAAGAACTGGGAGTAGTTTTCCAAGAAAGGGGTGAGTGTTCCAATGCTTGAGAGCGGTGTGAAGAGCTTTCATACACAGAGTGAGGTGGGGAGTAGTGCCTCTGCTAAGAACAAGCAATCAAGGTCAGCTTCAGCGCAAGCCTCAACTGTGGGGGGCAATAACAGGGTGGAGAGGAGCAGGAACATGAACCCCCAATGTGAGCATTATGGGAAGCTTCACAGGGGAGAGTGCTTCAAGTTACTTGAAGCATGTTTTCGATGTGGAGAGAAGGGATACATAATCAGGGACTGTCCCCAAGTAACAAGGCAAGAGGAGTTGCATTTGCAAGCCCCAAGGAGAGAAGAAACAATGGGAACTAGGCCAGTCACTAAGATGGGTAGTTCTGAAGCTGCAAGGAAGGTTATTCCTCTAGGAAGGCCAATGGGTCAGGCACAGGCAAGGGTGTTTGCCATAACTAAAAAGGAAGCTGCAGCCACACCTGAAGTTGATACGAGTATGGCCCGGTTATTTAATTCAACAGTGTATTTACTAATTAATTCTGGTTCCACACATTCTTTTGTTTATGCAAGCATGGCATTACATGGTTTGAATTTGGTGCTTTTAGATAGCTCTTTGATTGTTAGTACTCCTTTAGGAAGGAATGTAATAATAAGTCAAGTATATAGAAGTTGTGAGCATTTCATTGATGGTGCTAGACTGGTAGTGGATTTACTACCTCTAGACCTAAAAGGCGTAGATGTTATACTTGGAATGGATGCCATAGAGAAGTATTACGCGAAGTTAGATTGTAGCCTGAAGGAGGTGGAATTTGACCTGGGCAACAGTGAGAAGGTGATTTTCAGAGGGGATAGGAAAACACCATCACTAAGAATTGTTTCGACTTTGCTAGCTGACAGGATAATGGGAAAGGGGTGTGAACCCTTCTTGGCATATGTTGTAGACACTGATGTGAATGAAGGGAGGTTAAAGGATTTTCCAGTTGTGAGGAAATTTCCAAACGTGTTTCCAGAGGACTTACCTGGTTTGCTACCGATGAGGAAAATCTAGTTTGCCATCAACTTGATTCCCGATACAACACCTATTTCTATACTACTGTATAGAATGGCTCCAGCTGAGCTAAAGGAGCTTAAGGAATAGTTGGAAGAGTTGTTAGAGAAGGGATATATAAGACTGAGTTCGTCACCATGGGGAGTGTCGGTTCTATTCATTAAAAAGAAGGATGGAATATGGCGGAAGTGTATTGACTATCGGATACTTAACAAGGTGACTATTAAGAACAAGTATCCTCTACCCCGAATTGATGATCTATTTGACCAACTGCGGAGAGCAAGTATCTTTTATAAAATTGATCTTAGGTCAGGCTATCATCAGCTCAGGATCAGGGAATCTGATATAAGCAAGACGGTCTTTAGGATACGGTATGGGCATTATGAGTTCCTAGTTATGTCGTTCGGTTTGACCAATACTCTGACTACATTCATGGATCTTATGAATAGGGTCTTCAAGGAGTATCTAGATCAGTTTGTCATAATGTTTATCTATGACATTCTAGTTTATTCCAAGAGTGAAGAGGAACATGAGAAACATCTCAGGGTAGTATTGCAAACACTGAGGGAGAGGGAACTTTATGCCAAATTCAGTAAATATGAATTTTGGCTTCATAAGGTGGTATTCCTTGGACATGTAATTTTTGAGGATGGGGTACATGTTAATCCGAGGAAAATTGAAGCAGTGGTGAAGTGGCATGCACCTAAGACAGTGACAAAAGTGAGGAATTTTCTGGGTCTGTCAGGTTATTATAGGAGGTTTGTGGAAGGATTCTCCATGATAGCTGCTCTACTGACCAGGTTATTGAGGAAGAAGTAGAAGTTTATCTGGAGTGATGAATACCAGAAGAGCTTTGAGGAGCTTAAGCACAGATTGACAACTGCTCCAATTCTGACCTTGCCTATGGGAGAAGAGGGTTATACAGTTTATAGTGATGCTTCAAGAAAGGGTTTGGGTTGTGTGTTAATGCAAGGAGACAGGGTGATAACTTATGCTTCACGGCAACTGAAGCCTTATGAGTTGAATTACCCGAATCATGATCTGGAATTAACAGTAGTAATATTTTCCTTGAAAATTTGGAAACATTATCTGTATGGGGTCCAGACGAGGATTTTTACTGATCATAAAAGTCTCAAGTACTTACTGAGCTAAAAAGAGTTGAATTTGAGACAAAGAAGGTGGTTAGAGTTGCTAAAGGATTATGATTTATTGATTAAGTACCATCCAGGAAAGGCAAATGTAGTGATGGATTCTTTGAGTAGGAAATCCATTAGCCCATGTTCAGACGGTTTATCTGCCATTATTGGAAGAGATGGCTAAGCTTAGGATAAGTTTGAAATAGGAGGAACTTGAGTGTATTGTTGCTACTTTCAGGGTGAAACTGATACTCTGAGAGAAGGTTAGGGAGTTATATGCACAGGATGTAGAATTGAGTAAGCTCCGAGAAGAAATTCATAATGGCAAGAAATTTGAAGTGGTAGTGAGGGATGATGGACTTAAGGTCTTAGGAAAAAGACTCTGTATTCCAAATGTCAAGGAGGTAAAGGATGAGATACTGGATGAGGCACACAATGCGCCTTATGTCATGCACCTGGGTAACACCAGGATATACAGAGATTTGAGAGAGCATTTCTGGTGGAAAGGCATGAAGAGGGATATAGCAGAATATACAAGTAAGTGTCTAGTGTGTCAGTAAGTTAAGGCTGAACACCAGGCACCTTCAGGCAAGTTAAGGTCATTGTCCATTCCTGAGTGGAAGTGGCAAAGGGTAACTATGGATTTTTTGATGGGTTTGCCCAAGACTAGTAGGAAGCATGAAGCCATATGGGTTATTGTTGATCGTTTGATGAAGTCAGCCCATTTTCTAGCAATTAAATAGACTGATTCTCTGCATGTGCTAGCAAAGAAGTATATTAATGAGATAATGAGACTGCATAGGATTCTCGACTCTATAGTTTCTAACAGGGATCCTCGATTTACTTCGAGATTCTGGGGAAGCTTACAAGAGGTTCTAGGAACCAAGTTGAATTTTAGCAGAGCTTTTTACCCCCAGACAGATGGTCAATCTAAGAGGATTATTCAGATCATTAAGTGAATGCTCAGGACATGTGTGATGGATTTCAAAGGAGCTTGGGAAAAACGTTTGCCATTGGTCGAATTTGCTTACAATAATTCGTACCACTCGAGCATTCAGATGGCTTCTTATGAAGCACTGTATGGGAGGAGATGTAGAAGTCCTATGTGTTGGACTGAAGAAGGAGAAAGGAAATTAATCGGACCAGAGTTACTCTAGATGACAGTTGATAAGATCAATCTGGTTAAGCAAAGGCTTAAAGCGGTTCAGGATAGAATGAAAAGCTATACTAATGCACACCGAAAGGAAATAGGGTATGAAGTCAGTTAGAAAGTCTTCCTTGAGACATCTCCTTGGAAAGGAGTCATGAGATTTGGCAAGAAGGGCAAGTTGAGCCCAAGATATGTGGGTCTTTATGAAATTCTTGAGAGGATTGGACCGCTAGCTTATAGGTTGACACTGCCACTGGAATTATCACAGATCCATGATGTCTTTCATGTTTCCATGTTGAGGAGCTATAGATCAGATCCCTCCCACATCATTCAGACCGCTGAGGTTCAGTTGAGAGATTATCTGACTTATGAGGAGACTCTAGTGAAGATCTTGGACACTAAGGAAAAGATCCTCAAGAATAAGACAGTTCAATTAGTAAAAGTCCTGTGGAGAAACAATTTTGTAGAAGAGGCCAAGTGGGAGCCCTTGGAAGTCATGAAGGAGAAGTATCCATACCTCTTCAATGACTCAAGTAAGAATTTCGAGGATGAAATTTCTTTCGAATTTTTTTCTTTAGTTAAGCATGATTTAAATAATTATGAGGTTTGGATAGGTGAATTTTTGGGAGTTAATTTTTTTATGTCTATGTTAGTAGAATTTATTTCATGGGTTAGTTAAATTAAAAGTAGTAAGAATGCAAAAAAGGGTATTTTTGGTAGTTCACTTAAGTTTAAAAAGACATAAGGTACAAAGGAAGGGTAAAGTGGACTTTTAGCATTCATTAAGGGTAAAATAGGAAGAGGGAAATGTTTTCTTGCTTTGGAAAGGAGGAAAAACGTGAATTGAAGATAGAAAGAAGAAGAGAACACCTAAAATGAGAAAGGAGAGTTAAGCCTTTCGGTTTTTGTAAGAAAGGAAGGAAGTTGAGTTAGGGTTTCTTCATTTCGTAGTTTTCAAGAGAGAATTTGAGGTTGTTCAAGAAGAGAAAAATAAAGAGGAAGAGAAGAGCTTCTATTTGAGCTAACAATCTTGTTATTTGGTGAAGATTAAAGGTAAGTTCGAATTTTCATTATTTTAATTTTTGAAAGGGTTTTGGTTCATGAAGCTTAGAAAATGCATGGGTTTAAGTATTCTAGTATCAATTTTATTGAATATGCTTTTTGGGATTTCAATTTAGCAACCCTATTGAATTTGGAAATTTTGCTTATGAAAAAGAAATCAAGAAAGACAAGAGGAGCAAGAGGGGAGGCACATTTGAGCAAAGTTATAAGCAAGGAAACTCAAGGTAGGTTACATTTTTATAATTAAGTAATAAGTCATTAATGTTTTTTTCAAGAAATGGAAATAAATGATTTCCACTGCTTTTTAAATGTGCATTTATTGCTCTTTGAATGCTTTGAGAATGTACTATATGTTTTGTATATGAATTGTGTTTTGAATTATGAAATGAAAAATGAAAATTATTTTGAAAGGATATCAAGTTTATGAAATCAAGTTTAAAAAAAAGTGTCATTTTGGGCAACATGTTTACAAGTTTTGAAATGCATGATTATGTGGGTTTGTGGTGGTCCCGTAAGTTAAGTCAAGTGTACTTTGACAAAATGGCTTCTCCTGCCTGCCCGCTAGTGGCATGGAACTCCTTCATGGACTTCCCTAAGTTCACGACTACGCAAGACCATTAAGTAAGATTGCTATAGTACGTTATGTTCACGGCTACACATGATCATTATGTGGAAATGTGTAGTACATTATGTTTTTGGATCCACCCAAATCGTTTTGATGTGCTTATGTACTCGTGATATGTTGACAAGATTGATCTATACATGATTTGTATTATTGTGAATTTGGTTGAGAATTTGAGAAATATGTGTTTTATGATTCAATGTGAATTTTTACAATAGAAATGAATATTTTAATGGTTTTTTGCTGATTATTATAAAATTGTTACGCATGAGTTTTAAGCTCACCTCCTTTTTCGTCTCATCTTCAGGTGACGAGCAAAAGATCAAGTAAAAGAGAGTCGAGGCATCACTCCAAAATTTGCATCTTTTTGTGTTTTAAGTTAGATTTGTAACGACAAGGCTTTAGTCGCATTTTGAGTGAATTATTGTTCATGTATCTTTTGTATTTTGAGATATTGATGTATTGTAGCTTGAAATGCCCATTAAAGCTTTGTAAAAACTCTTATCTTTTGATGTTAATGAGATATGATTGTGTTTTGCCTATGACATTTCCAAATTGTACATTACATTTTCAAGGTTTTCATAGGAGTGAAAATGTGTGTTCTGACTTCAAGGAAAAAATTGTATTGATGTAGACTGAATTAGACAAAGTTGTCTTCTTGGAAGTTATAGCTTATCTTTGTAGCTTTCCAATGTTATATAGTATGAAAATTTTGGATATCGAAATTGAAAAATATGATCACTAGAAGTTTGTGATGCTGTATAGGATAGACATTCAGGATAGTTACTTTTATTGAAAATTTTAACCCTTTTAAAGGTAAAATATCTTTTCGAGATCTTCATGAAAATTGTAGGTCTAGAAGTCTTCTTCGAAATGGTCTTTAAATGACCTTAATCTAATATCTCTAGTGAAAGTTATAACCTTTTTACCAAATCAGGTTAAAGGAAGAAAAAATAAAGAAGTGACCGCAACTTCCCTTGGAGGCAATTCATACCCTCTACCCTTAAGAATATAGAGAATACATCTTGCCAATATTTTTAAACAATATTTTCTCCCACTTTTCATTTCTGCTGTACTTTCCCTTGTATTTCATCTCCAACTCTTCCAATTTTTAATCTTCAATTTAAATTTCTCTCGTCTTTGCTTTTACAGATAAAGAACGTAACTTCCGAAACAGTCCAGTCTATAAAGATAGAACTACCAGTTCCAACTTTCAATCAAAAAAGTATTAAGTTGTAATTCTTCAACCAATTTTAAGCATCAACAAAATTCTGATAATCGAAAAAGGTAACAAGCTTTCAAATTTCAACATAATTTTCAGTAGTTTATCATAAAAATTTTAAATTCTAATCTAGAATTGCAATTCCAATTCCAATTTCAATCGAATATCAATGCAACTCCAATTATGGAAACCAGAGGCTTAGAGGTTTTGCTAGAAAGCAATAGTTTCCTCCAAAACATCAGAAGTATTTCGGTCAAGATACTATGGCAATAGTTTCCTCCAAAACATCAGAAGTATTTCGGTCAAGATAAGTCAAGTCAGACCAGTAGCAATCTGTAAACTTTCCTTGTAACCGAAATATTTTGAGCGCTAGGGCACTCTTACCATCTGCTAGATCATTAACACAACACAATAAATATACTAAGCCCTGAAGGGGCATTAGTTAACTGGGCTGACAATCAGCAAATAATCAATGCCATAACAACCCATGGGTTACCGCTACCTACTCACTATTAACATCCTAAGGACAGAAACACAGATGCGCTGCGCTGTTCATCTTTCATTAACAACCGGCTGCTTTCAGGAAGTTGTCGAAAGGACTAGCAGGAGGCAGCCTCATAGCTAAGCTCGAGTCCATCGGTCTCACGGATCCCTGAACACAACCACAGACATATCAAGATTAAGATGTAGGGGTTTCTAAATGTGTGCAAATACGAGTGAACAGAAATGGTATTGTATTGTACTACAGTCAGTCAAATATTCAACAAGCCACCATATGACCTACTGCAAGTGTGATTGAACTGAGCTAGATTCTTAACACACCCATGTACATAGGAATCTAGCTCTAATGGCAATGATGCACCTCAAAGAAATTCTAAGATGATATACAACTCTCATATATTTCGTCAGACCTTCCACGGCACAGGGCATCCATTTGTAGGATGTGCCAGTAAAACTTTGTCAGCTGCTCTAGCATGACAGTTTTCTTGCACCAACCAATTAGAGAGTTTCTTCCTTGTACCAGTTCCCAAAGCTTCACACTGTTTAGCCATTGTATCATATGGGAGAGGTGATGTAGAGACAGATGTCCCTACAACTTGGCCAGCTACCTCTAGCGCCTGAATCAAAGTACTCAAAATGTCAAAAACTATATGGGCTTATAAACAAATCAATTGTACTTGCTTCTGCACAAACAATGACACAGAGGAGGTGACTTTTCAGAAGTAGGATTACCGATTCTAGTAGCTGCCCAATGCTGATAATGTGGGAGACAGAAGGGGATGACGGCATCTTGGGAATAAACCGAGACAAATCTGCAACAGATGCTTCACTTGTCACATCATCCTGAACTAACGATGTCAGAACATCCTGGAAAACAGAAAGTTGTTGGCCGTGTTTTCTAAACTTGTTTTTATGTTTGATACATGAAATAATCATGAATGTTAAACTCATACGTCATCAAACGAGAGCGATTCCTTGGAATGGGAAACAACTTTACTGTGGTCTATGTCAAGTACTAGTTGTGGGCCAAACATGAAAGCTTCATCAGGCACAAATGGTTCTGACAACTGTCTAGCCAACTCATCCACCCCCAGCTTAAAAAGGACATATAAACATCAGAAAGAGAAAGAGAGAGAGAAAGACAGAGAGAGAGACCACTACTAAAATTGCTTACCTCCACAGTCTTGGATAGATTCAGAGCCAAGAGATCAATGATTCCCTTGTTTGATTCAAATAATCTTTGTAACTCATGAATTGATGCCATAGCTAGCTGGTTGTCAGTAACAGATCCATATTCTCCTATATCTGCGAAAGGCTTTACGTGTACTTGAAAGTTGGTGCCAATAGCCAGGAAGGGATCAAGCTAGTCAAAAGAAAACAATTTCAGTTAGTAACTGCTCATCTGTTGTACTTTGGAAATTGAATTCCAGTTAGCTGGCTAACTGCTTTTAGAAATTGATTTCCAGTTAGCTGGCTAACAAACATCTAGAGATGGCTCAGCCGGGCCCAGTCTAGTCAGACCCAAAGTCAATGGACTTAGCCCGAGTTAACCGGGATTCAGACAAGGCTCAGGCCTGGCTGAGCTCCAACTATATATAAAGAAATGATTCTGATTTCACTTCTCTAATCTGTTCTCTCTGTAGCTTTCATCTTTCTTCCTCTTCCACAAAACTGCAACTCTTTTTCCAAATTTAGGTAAAAGAAAGACAGCAGAGACTTCCCAAGCATGGATGGTGGCCTTGGAAGGTGACCAATGTTGTTATGGTGACCAGTGCAGAGCTTGGAAATCCTCATGGTGATGGTCAAACCGGCAGAGCAGATATTTTGCAATTGCTGATCAGTGCTGTTCCATTTGTTGTCTTTGCATTTTAGTAATTTCTTAGTTGAGTTTTGTTAATTTCTTCTCCAAATCCTATTTTAAGCTCTTTTCCTAGCACCAAATCGTTCTCATGCAACTTGGATTCTGAAACATTGGAGAGGGAGACATTGGAGAGGGGTCGATGTTGATTGAATCTTTTATAGGTTAGGTTGGATTGGGAGCTGGACGGTTGGGGCTTTGGACTGCTCAAAGCCTGATCAGGTTCGAGCTCAAACGAGCCAAGCCTGATCGGGGCTTAGGCTGGGCTCAGGCCTTCTATAAGGGGCATTGGACCAGGCCTGGACAACCCCAGGCCCGGCCCATCCCAGCCCATTGCCAACACTACAGAGATGGTAAAGTAAATCTTGTGGAATTAAAAGCTTCACAATAGTAGAATCAATAACGACAACCCTCTTACCATTTAAGAAGTTTCAACTAATACAATCAAGTTTGAAAGAGAGAAGACTCACATTGGATGGAAGTAAGGATTTAATGAACTCGTTCAACTCAGTAACTTGATATATTTTGGCTGCAGACATCAGCATGCCAATTGACAATCCAAATATGGATCTCTTACATGCAGGAGTTAATGTCCCTGAGAAAAGATAGCATAAACATATGAGTTGCAGATGTATTTTACCCAACATTGAATAGATGTTTCAGAAAGAAGGGCTTCTACCATTGTTGGAATCCAAGCCCAAATTCGCAAGAGAGAGGGGAAGCTGGAAGAAGCGGACTACAAGAAGGTCATTTGTATTCTGCATATTACAAATTCCAAAAGAGTTACTAAATGTGTAAAGAATGATATACCTAAAATCTCAAATTATAGCTTTAAGTAACCCCAAAACCATGATTAATATCCCGTTATCATCACGATCGTCCTCATCAAGATTTTTATAAGATTCCATGCAACCAACCAGGACCGTAAACAAGACAGATCCTAAACAATAGGACAGGTTTAGCTTAAGGATAAAAGATTAAGCTGCAGCAACAAACAGAAAGGAAACTAGGTGCGATTGTATTCCAGTCATGCAACAGGAGAGCAATGGCAGTGGTAGCGAGTGATTTCTGCATTGTCATCAACTACTTTAACAAGACATTCCAACATCAGGATTTAACAATTATAACAACCATAACAGCATAAAATAAAAAGATAACAGCATAGGATTTTTAAGTATGATATAGTGTTTATTCTTCACTTTGTAACAGCAAAACTTCCAATATGTTAAGAGACTTAGTTTTCAAAAGAAACATCTCATTAATAAATAAAACAATAAAGTTTGAATCTTACTTTCAACCGTGAAGAAACAACTGTCAACACAAAAGAATGAGCTATAGCTTCAAAATTTGAGGGCATGTTATCTGAAAGGTTCGCTTGTACCCAGAAGGCAGACAGCAATTGGCCTATTTGATCCTCATTAAGCTTCACTACATGTAGTTCCTGCAAAAAGCATTACAACACATAAGTGTTGCTGTGGCAAAGTAGCTTACAAGCATATGCCAAGCATACAGAACACAAACTGGAGTTGCTTACCCCCTCAGAGAAGCTGGATGTAACAGCAGTCCTGTCAATTATTGAATTGATCGAGTAAAAATTGGAGGAATTCTTTCGAGTCAAGCATTGTTTCCAATCTTCGTCCATGCTTTCCAATTCCTTATACTCACCATGCACATTTTTTCCACGCCTTTCATTTTTACCATCTTTCTCTCTACGGAGCCTTTCAAGTAGCGATGTTATTGAAGCAAAAGCTGATGCAGTATCTGAATGCCATTTTCGCAATTCACAGATGGAACCTAACTGCAAAGAAGCTTCGCGCTGGAGTTGAATAGAGCTGGGCACGAGAAGGATGGAAAATATTCGGTGTGCCCCAACTCGAACCTCAAGATCTGGATGTACCATTACTTTCAAAAGTTGGATTAGAAGTTCTTCAGGGAAGACCTACAACGAAGTTATATACAAGTGAGCAAGTATGAGAGAACATGTAGACAAAATTGAGTATAATCACACGGGATAGGCTAATAATTCATTTCATATAAAAAGATGAGCAATTAGAAAATCCACAACTTAACGAAGTTGTATTTGTTCGATAAAGAATATCACTAACCAACAAAAACTCATATATTGATCATTGAACTTCCTGGAAAATTGAAGATATAAGATTGAATACTTGGCAGTCATTGAAAAAAATACACAAATGAATGCCCTGAAAATAGTAAATTGATCCAACCTGCAGCGAAAGTGAAGGTGATGACAAAGAGATCATATGAGCAAGAACAATGAGGGACCCAATTGTTGGACGGGCAACAACTCCAGCAGATGTTAGCTTCTCCAGTGTTATGGCCATCATGTCAAATAGGGGTCGTGTATCACCAATCTAATCTCAACAAAGGAATACATAAAGATTGTAACTCTCAGCTTCCACAGGAGGGAAGAGGGATTTTGCAGTTCAAGTTACTACATGCATAGCTAGTCTTGATCAGACAAATGCCTAGATCCCAAAACAAATTTACTGTCAAGAATCAGTCATGTAAAATTTTAAAGTTTACCCCTTTAGCAATTTCAAGCAAGCAAAATTCAATGGAGTTCTGGAGTGATATATTCAGGTTTGACTCTTGGTCTCCTGCAGATTCAACTGTTGCTTGAAGACTTTTTCTCAAGTGTCTGCACAGATCACTCACAATACTAATTTCAACCAGCACTGCTTCAGATCGTATTTGCCTAGCTAAAGCTGCAGCAAGTTGAATGACATGGGATTTGAGTTGTGGATCATGTGCTATATTTTTGTGGTCCAGATGGCGTATAACAGCAGCCAAAACCAATTGTTGATCCCCTGGAGTGAAAGAAACATTAAAAATCACACAGTTGCAATTGTTTTTTTCCAGGGGAGTATTTGCAACCCTAAATTCAAGAAAGGGCTAGACATGCATAAGCTAAGCATAATGGAAAGACATAAAGAGTATTCAAGATACCTGAAGTTTCCAAAAAGTAGCACAGGTCAGACATAACAATCATGGCCAGACCTTGTCGAGGAATCCAGTGCCTCCCAGAATCAAAGTAGTTAAACATTGGGTCAAGAACTCTGCGCATTGTTGTCCTCTCCTTTGCTAGCTCAACCATTCTTTGAATACAAACTTGAGCCCATACTCTGGGTGTCTCAAATTCTTCTCTAAAAGATAAAATGCGTTGGAAATAGGAAGACAAAGAATCACTAGATTGGGATTAAGTATAGAAGAGTTTACAAAAATTACCTTGTCAATTGAGAAGGATCTTTTTTTTCAGTTTGTTGTCTCATAAGTATGCAGCTAGAGTTAGCATCTGTATCAACAACAGGAGTTCTGCCCTCACA
>JANPWU010000006.1:18308239-18321170 GCA_024707465.1 Erythroxylum daphnites
TAATTAAATGGTCGTTTGATTAATTCCTTGGACTTAAGGGGTCTCTTAAGGTTGATTTTTCGAAACTTAGTGGAATTCATCCCTGAAAATTAATTTTGAGACGTGATAGCCTGCGCCTATTTTCAAGAGGATTTTATAAGCTTGATTACAATCTTAGTTTTTGCAATTTCTTAAGTCCAAAAATCTAAAAGATTCGTTTTTACTTTTATTTCAATTTTAATTGCTCTTTCCAATTTAAAGGCAACAAACAAACCCCCCAAATTTTATCAATTTTGAATTGCATAATTTTTGACCTAGGCTAGCTTTAAAAATCATTTTTTGCCGGTTCCAACAAGAGAGACGACCCGAGGTTCAGCTTGCTGCAATCTGGGAAATTTAATATTTTGACCGATTTCCAAGGTCGATTTTCGGATCGAACGATAGAGCCGCGATCAGGTCATCTTATGAAGGGGTTTTCCCCCCTTTGACGTTCGTCCTACTGTATCTTCTTCTAACTGGGGTGTCAGGTTTATATAAGTTTCTTAATTTATTAGTCTAGAAGATGGCTTTAGCATTTTAGTCTAGCTGCCTTGCTTTAGCATGTTGGTCAAATTATTGATTAATAAGCTCATATATCACAAGCCAAAATATCAAAAGGATTATTTTCCATTGGTTTGCTCATGATGCTAACATTAGAAGTAGGTTTCCCATAATCCCTAGATTGAGCCTGCAAAGTAGATTGAGATTTATTTTCCTCCCTACTTAGAAACTCTTTAGGTCACTTATCTTCTAATTCTTCTTATAGGTCTCTATTTAGTTGATTTCTTTTCCTAAGACCTTGAAAGATAAATGAATAAAAGTAAGCATTCATCATGGTTTCAAAAGCATCTATCCTCTTAAGCTTTAGATTATCTAGGAGTTCCTTATTTATAAGAACTTCGATATATAGTTTTGTAAAGCCTATTTGCCCTAACTATATTTTTTTCTCATCTATAAATAAGGGATTGCCTTTAAAGTTAGCAAAATGGCTTAAACTTATTTTGCTCCAATATTCTAGATTAATGTTTTAGAATTAAGCTTAAATGGAAATTGTTTTAAGCTTAGTTTTATCAAGATCTATCCCTGGCTTCCAACTCTATAGAATGATAAGTTTACCATTGTAGTGTCAAAGGCCAAGTTCAAGGACCTCATTAAGATGATATTTGAAACTCAATGAGAACAGGAAGAAGCCCTTGTAATTAATAAGGAATCTTTCTATGCCAATTTTTTCATCTGTTCCTAACCTAGGTCTTAACTAATAGGAAAAATGGCCTCTTATCCCTAAAATAGCCTATAATGGTGCTCATCCACATAGAGACTCTCGCTTAAAAGATTTCAGTTGGGTGGGGGAGGGGGTGTGTGGGGAAGATAACACCATTCTTAACACCAACATTTTTGGGGATAAAGGAGAGCTTGAGGTTAGGGCCCTTATCCCCCATAACCTAAGACCAAACCTTCCTTTGGGATGATAATTTTTCCACCTTTGAAGTTGTGTGGGGCTTAAGGGAAAGGGGTTAAAGGAAGAGGCCAAGGGGTTGAGTTGTATGAGATTAAACTTGAAAGGGTAGAGTAAGATGATGAAATAACCAAGTTAGAAAGGTGGTAGGCTAAAAGTAACTGGGGAGCTAACTTTAGCTTCACCCATAGACGGGATTAGAATCAAGAGGAAAAAAGATCCAAACAATAAGCTGGTGTTTACTAGTTTTGAAGGAATATAATCCATTTTCTAAAGGAGCTAATAAGGCAGGAAGTAGTAGTGGGAAATTTTAAAAAATTATTTTAAAAATGATAAGAAACATTTCTGAAGGGAAATAAATGAGTGGAAAGATTGAAATAATCTTGAAGAGAATAAGAACAAAGAGGACCAAGCCAAGGGAGAGTTAATAAGAGTAGGAGGAAAGTGAAGGAGTAGGAAGCAAGGGTGAGTAGAGAGGAGATAAGTTGAGGAAGAGAGGGGAGGCTAAAGAAGGGAGTTAAAATATATGAGATCGTATCTTAGATATGAGATTGTAAAGTCTAGCATCTATACAACTGTAAATGACATTTTTGTTTCTTTTATTTTGTGTTATTTATTTATTAATTTACTTTTGTTTGATATCTTTAGTTAGTTTGAGAAATTCTTTGACCAACAACCTTCTTTACCTATGATAATTTCTTTGGATTGAGTTTAAAAATACAATAAATAGTGGTCCATATCATTTTCATCTTATTTTATATACCAAAATATGAAAAATAGCTGAGAGAGTTTGATTCTTTCTCTTTTAGAAAATGAAAATATATTAAAAGGTTAATTCTGAGAGGTATAATATATGCTAAACCATGTCATAGGATAACTCAAGCTAAATATGAGTGATTGCATAAGAAGCAAAGCAAATTAAGAAAAAAATAATAAATAAGAAAACAATACTATAATTTGTTTACATTATCTAAACAAGCAAAGGACATTCAAACCTTTCATAGAAGAATTCTCAACTATTATTTTGGCTTCTTCTTTAGGAAGAAAAACCAATAGAAAGAAGAATAATAGAGCAATCAACCTAACTTCATAGCAATTTTTCTTACGTTCCTCTATCTCAGACTCCAAGTTTGGGTAAAGTTATAGATAATGATTGTTTCCATATATCTTAGCATCATCAACTCCATTGCCCAATATAATGTATTTTTATAAAGACATGTTCTTTTAGCTTATTTCCTTTGAATATCTTATGGTTCCTTTCAATTTAGATGGAGTATATTAGGCAACTAAATGTCATTCTAAAAAATTTAAACTCCTTTTTTAACTAGCCTTGAGGTTTGGTTAAACATTATACTATTTCATTCTATAGAACTTTGTTGCATTATATATTAAACAAAGAAATGAGTAAGTGCTAAACCCCATTAAATAATGGGCATTTAAATAACAAATAATTAGTTTCATCATTAGTGATATATGAGAAACAAAATTTGTCTGTAATGTTAAACTTGATATAATCATCTCAATCTTAATTAGTAGTTAAAGTTGGTAAGTGATCTTTTATAGCAATGAATCTTTCTATAAGCATAGATTGGGTACCTCTACCTATCTCCATTAATAGCCACTTTTTCTTTAGCTAAATTAGGGAAAGAGAGTTGTAATAATGTTTGAAGAAAAGAGGTCTTATATCATCCCATTTGTTAAACCAAAACTAAGCCTTCTTACCATTCTAAGTTATACATTTAAACTCATTCTTGACATGATTTCTTAACCACAGTGCCTTCTTAAAGTTCTAATAAGAGCTATGCTTAGGTTGAATATTCCATAAGCTTACATCTTCAAAGTAGTAGGCACAAATCAATCTCACCCAAATTGACCCTTTATCAAATATAATTTTCCTAATCCTTTTAACCAACATATTTTTATTCATGGCTCTTAAGGATCTTATTCCCATTCCCTCTTAATTTTTAGGACAACATAAATTAAACCATTCACCTCAGAACCTAGTAAATTAAGATGTTTTCCTCTCCACAAAATATTAATCTTCCCTAAGTTTTAATAATTTTTAAGGGGATAAACAAATTAGAACTCTAGAAAATATACAATTGAATAAGATATGGCTTTTTGGAAAATGAAAGAACACAATTTTTCCAACTTCTCAACCTTTTTTTATACTAATTCTATTAAAGAATGCAATCCTTATATGTGAGTCCTTTTGTAATTAGATATATGTCCAAGTATTTGAAAGGAAGCTCTCCCTGGTGGAAACCAAAATTTTCTTTGATATGCTTAGCTATCCTCTCACAACCTTTTAAGATGAAGAAGTTACTCTTATTTGGATTAATGCTTATAATAAACAAGAGCATGAATTCTTATAAAGATTTTTAAAGCATTTAAATGGATTGAATTATATCTTTATAGTAATTGACCTATTTCGTGTTAGTCAACATTGTAATAACCGCAAGTGCATAATGTAGTTGTGGCTAGTACCAGCAATTACGGGTCAATCTCATGAAGACTATGAATACTAGTACTTACCCTTCCCCTATTATCTAGCCTACGAATTTATTTTAGATTTTTAATAAAATAAAATAAAAATAGAACAATTAAAGAAATAGGAAACAATAATGAACACAAAAATAATGGAATTCACTTAGAAAGCTATCGTTATTAGAAATTCGTATCTAGGTTCGAATCGCCTAAACCCGAACAGATTGATCTTTTATTATGTAATTATTTTGTTGATTTATTTGACCGTGGAGACTCCTGTGGTATGATAATAGTTAACTTTGAGTCTACTAACAAGTAATCCTAAGGTCTCTAACCAAATTACTCAGGTTAAAAATTATAGGATTGCATTACCAATTTATGATTCCCTCTATTAGGTTTAAACCTAATCTGGAAGATTTATGTCATCCTATGTCTAGGGTTGCAATCAACTCCTTCTAATTATGGTAGATATATATTTATACTAGGATTTCTCAATATCTATGTATGAAATCAGATTATGACCTAATATCTCGGGTTATTAGAACATAAATAATCAATCAGATCACAATTTATCAAATAACCAATCGTGTTAATAAAAGAATCAAATCATATCAAAGTATTAACATAAGGTTCATCTAACCTAAATACTAATTGGACTTTTAGTTACACATAATTGAACAAGAAATCAAACATACGTTGAAAGAAAAACAAATAGAAAAAATGGAATCATAATTCTAAATCTCTATGATTGTCTTCTATTGAATGTTCTTGCTATGTAGAGGCTTGATCTTGTATTCTGATAGATCTTTCAATGAAACCTTCGTGTTTCCCACTTCTCTGGATCAAAATCGTCCCTTTTAGATGTTCTCCACATATGGAAATTGCCTCTCAAAGTCTCCTCTCTTCTAATTTGCTTTTGAAACATCACTTTTTATGAAAATTTTAGGTTTTTTGGGTTATGCACGGTTATGTACACGACTGTGCACAGGAATGTGCATAATTGGAAATCGCTAGATAGCGTGAAAGTGCATGACCGTACATTCTTTCCATATTACTGATTTTCTATTTTACGTCGCGTTTTCATCCGAATTCCTCTCGTTTAAGTCCACTAAGGCAATTATCACCTGTAAACACACTTGAAACATATTAAGTACCAAATATACAATAGAAGTATAAAAGATCAAGCAAGAATACATTAAATATGGCTTAAAAGATATAGTCAATTAATCATCTAACAAATATCCCTACACTTAAGTTTTTGCTTATCCTAAAACAAACCATGATCAAAATTATAAATTTTACAACATCAATCCATCACCAATCTCAACTTGTCCATTCATACTATTCATCATTATATCCTATTGAATCAAATTAACATACAATTAGAGTCAAGTTGTCCTAAAATTAACTTCCTAAGCAATATTAATAGTAATCACATCAACAATTGCATTGAAATCAAAAGCATATATCCTTACACACTAACCAAAATTTCACTCAATGCACTCAAGTGCTTTGGATGAAAAGTGTCAAGACTCTTAATCAATACATAGCATAATCCTTATCATATGCTTGCAATAAAATCACAGATCCACCATTTATGTACAAACTAGAAACAAAAATCAAAAGACTCTTTTACAAATACACGTAAGTCCATTCAATGCAACTCTGTTGGTATTATATATTTATTCATCATTTTTCTTTCTTTTTCTTTTTTCTCTTTTTCTTGCTTTCTTTTTTTTTTTACAATATTCCAATCAGTACCATATTCAACAAATATTGGACCTTTCAAGAATTTAAGTCTCAAAAAGTAAATAATTTAAATAACCTTTAAGGTTCAAAATAATAAAGAAGTCTTTAAAGGAAAACATAATTAAAGTTAATATGTGGGTAAAATCAATGAAAAAGGCTAAGGCTTAACTTGATTATTACAAAAGGTAAATTTTAAGGTATGGTAATTTCAAAGAAATAGACTAAGCAAGTTGGTGAATCTAAGTGCTTCATAATGTTAATGCTTCTAATTTAACAAATATGGTCTCAACATGTATAATAAAAGCAAGTTCTAAAATTATCCTACTATACACTGATAACTCACATATGAAAGCATAACAAGAGCTTTAAAAATTTTGAAAATTTTCTCTTCAGGCTTAAAAGGTCATGAAAAAATGGGTATATGTGTGTAAATAATAAGCAATTTCATTCAACTTGAAAATTTCAATGATTACGAAAAATATGACTCAGAAAACTAATTTGATTCTAACCATTATCGTTTTACACACCAACTCAAATCAATATTCAATAATAAAGTAGAATATTAATGGACAAATTTCAACCAATTCAAGATATCAGTTAATAAAATTTATAATCAGGATTATAATAAGCTTGAAGAAATCAGTTAAAAATTCATTAAACCCATTCCTAAACTTAAAGTTGTACATTGTCTCCAATGTAAACAATATAATGACAAAGTGAGAGGGTTTAGTGTTACTTTCCTAATTACAATTTTTTTTTAATATGGATCCATCTAATGATAGACTAAAATCCTTGCAAAGTATAAAAGAAAAGGATAAAAAAATAAAATAAGTAACATAATAGAAAATGAAATCCTATGTTATGCCGAAAGCAAACAAAAGATAATATCAAAATTGAAATAAAATTAAAACTATTTCATGGGTTGCCTCCCATGCAGCGCTTCTTTAATGTCTGTAACTCGACGTAACTTGCACATTTCTATCATCTTGGATCAATAATTGATTGAACCCAAGTTTCTTATTTAAATTGGTGACATTTTCGTGGTTTTTACTACACTTCTTGGCTCTTATTTTTAGATTTTATGCTTAATTGGACTTTTAAGTTCTTGCCTTTATTTTATATAGTTTGCGAGTAAAATTGTCACAAATAATTAGCAATTTCACTAAATTAATTTTCTAAAAACAATTAATACTACAAACTACCATTTGTTTATTGTAGGAGACTCAAGAAGTAGACGCAAGGAGTGAAGGCTGAAAATGATGAGTCAACAAGTCAACGAGTCAAAAGGTCAACAGGAAAGTTCGCCACAGCGACGTTGCGTAATTGATGTTTCGCCAAGGAGAATTATGAAGAATTCAATGTGAAACCTTTCGGGAAAAGTTCGCCGCAGCGTCAAGTTCACGTCGCCGCGGCGAAGAAATCAAAGAATTCCAAGTTCACTCTCTCTACCATCCAAACATCTCCTCTCATCCACACCATTTTTCTACTCCTTTCATCGTCAACTGCTACCATGGATGCTTCCAATGGGTTCTCGGTTGTGAAGTCTCGTGGAGTTATGTGTGGCTAGACATTTCTCTCCTCTTGAAGATGTAGCAATGGCTTGAGTTCAATGAGCTTCAAAGGGGAGTGACTTAATCTATGTTTAGCTATGATTTATGAATTCCTAAGTTTAGGATTTGTAATTTATAGTTGAACATTCTTGATTAGAGTTTAATCAAGTATTAGATACTCATTGTGTTGTTGGGATTTATTTATGTAGAACTTTGAGCTTAAATATATGAAGTTTCATATATGTTTATTTGTGATTTTGTTGAATCTCTTTTATCTCGCATAGGTGTGTTTGATATTGAATTGATTTGAGATCCCAAGTAACTTGTTACATCTATTTCCCACTACACACACTAAGGGCGTTTAACAAGGTCTTAAGAAATGGAGTTCATTGATTAAGACCTTGGACTTAAAGAGTTCTTTAAGGTTTATTATTTGAAGCTTAATGATTTTCACTCCTGCCAAAATTTATTTCGAACTATGATAGCTCAAGCTTATTTTCAAGAGGATTGTATCACATTTGATCATTGTTTTTAGCTTTCAAATTTCTATTCCCAAAATCCAAAAACACTTTTAACAAATTTTCCTTATAGTTTATTTTTAAATTTAGTAAAGATTTCCAAATGACAAACCCCTTTCTTTCATACCAATTTAGCTTGCATTTCATTACATATAGGCCAGCTTAGGTCTATTTCATTTGGTTCCGATTAAGTGAAATGACCCGAGGTTGCATTCTATATTGCAATCATTGGAATTATATTTGTGATTTGACCTCCAAGGGTAAGAACAAAGGCTTCGAATCAATAATTAACAGGTTGCTTCCACCCTTTTCTCTATAAAGTGGTTTCATAGCTTGTAAACAAGCCACCTGTTGCAAGATAATAACAAGGACATAATTTATTAAATTAATAAATCCAATCTCAAGCAATAATGTCATTTTTAGTGACAAACTATTAATAAAATAAAGGATAATGAAATTCGTTAATCTTTGACTAACTCGAACTACTTGTCTTCAAGGAAGTGGGAGCCCTCCATACTTAAGGTCACTACTAATACCTCATCAGTAGTTTCCTTACTTGGTTCCTCCGCTAGTTCTTCCTCAGCCACCTTTATCTTCTTCAAGGAAGTGGGAACTCTCCGTACTTAAAGGTCACTACTAATACCTCATCAGTAGTTCCCTTACTTGGTTCCTCTGCTAGTTCTTCCTCAACAAACTCTATCTGTTCTTCTTCTTCTTCCTGGATAGAGGTTTTTGGCTCATCTTCTTCAATTACCTTCTGTCACTCCTTTACTTTCTCTTCTTGGATGGAGAGTTCTTCTCGGTCCGGAAGCTCTTCTTGTAATGTCACTCTAATCATGAAGCTAACCCTTGCCTTTTCTTCTCTCTTGAATTCCCGTTGCTCAACTTTCATGCCAACAAGGAGTTCCATTAATTTATCTGTAATACTTACCTCCTCTTCCAATTATTCTTTTGAGAGCTCAACTTCACTACTAAGGGTGATGGCCGTTCCAAATTCGATAGGATCTATTTCATTAGGACTCAGCAAACTCCATAGTTATTCGTTGGATAATATCTCTACCAATTGATTGATTTGATTTACCATGTTCTGTATATGAGCCTTAGCGCATCGGCATATTTGAGGGGCCAAACCTTCACATTATTCTTTACCTTGGCAGTTTTGTCTGTCTTTTCCCTGCGTAATTTCTACTCCAATTGAGTAGAGAGCCAGTTCTGACGTTCGTAAGATCTTTCTCATTTGTTGCCTTTATTTTTATCACTTTACCAGTAGTCATAGTAACTTCTAAGCTTTAGCCATAAGCATTGAGATACGGCTTAAAGTTCGGGATCCAGAATATAGGGATACATAGAGGTTGTCTGACTTTCTTCTTCACGTCCTAATCCTTAGCCTGAAATTACTCCGAGCCAACAAATTTATTGAAGCCCAACCAGGAGCTACTCCTCAATACAATTTTCATGATTTTTTTATTATAAAAATACAGTGTATAACGGACATAAATTTTAGTAACAGTCTCTGATCATCCTACCGTATTGTACAGAATATCCCACGTATATGACCATACATATCTTGCACTGTATTTAACACTGTTCATAATCATAAGCCTTACAAAGAAAAGACACCCTTAACCACCAATGTATTTAATCTTTCAACTAAACTCAAAATTTTCATATGATTCAAAGTTCTCATAGGGAAGAGATTCATCCAGATTGGAAACTGCCCCTGAATTCGCATACTCAGCTGCTTCAGAAACATCTGAGTTCGTATTCTCCAGAGTTTTTTGAGTTTTATATGCCTCCGAGTCCTAGTAAATTTCAGAATCCTCAAAACTTGGAGCTTCGTTGGCTTCATGTTCTACTCCAACAAAATTAAGTAAGTAATACACTCCATTAACTACATCATATACCATTAATCCAATTCTACCTCCAATCCAACTACCCAGATGACTTCCTACAAGATAACCTAGGCGTCCAAGGCTCTGCTCACCATAAAAACCACCAGCGTAGGCACCAGCCAAGGTTCCACTGCCCCTTAGGAATCCTTCAGTCATGGTACCACCATAGTAAATAGCTTCAAAAAAGTCCCACCCAGAAGAAATGATGGGACCAATTATGCGCTTAGCCTGCCTTGTTGCAAGCTTTGCTGCCTTTACCCCTTCTTTTTGAGCTAGTTTTGCTGCATCTTTTCCAGGGGTTCCTTGTGCCAATGCATCAATTATTGCACGTTCAATTGCAAGATTCCTAGCTTTCTCAACATGAGCGGATCTCATGTTATTGACATACAGCTTTACACCCTCCTTTACTGTGCACGCTAAGGTTCCAGTGCTCATATCAAAGCAATCAAAGATTGTAAATTTCCCACTCTGGGATGAAGAAGCTTCCCCAACCAGTAGCCTACACTTTTCAGCTATAAAAAGAGTAAAAAGTCACAGAAATGAGCATCCAATATGATGGTCAACAATCTTGAAGGCACAGACATTCGTCAAACATGCATAAGGGCTAGAGTGCGATCTTTTTTCTCTACTTAAAAATACAACTATTAACAATGGACCAGATATCGTCACTTTCCTGATACGCTACAGATATTTTCTTCATTTAATTGTATGGGGAAGAGTTACAGACACATCATTAACACTGAAACAAAGAAGAATTTTGAAGCATTAAGAACTCGAGGAACAAGTATGACAGAGCAGAATCTCTGCAGGTATGTGATAATACAACTGGATTTCATGTATTCAATCATGTTACACACATGGTACTTTTATGCTGGAATAACAGCTAATTTGTACAGCTCAGATTTTTAAGTACGAAGTGCACGAAGGTAACTTATATTGCTATTACAAAGATAAAAAGATTAAGGATTTTATTAGGCTTGACAGGATCTGTCCTAGTTTAGAGCTTCAATATTCATTTCTGGAGTCCTATTAAATTTTGTTCTTTGCAAAGTGGGAGGAACAAAATGCCATCCCCTGCAAAGCCCTCCATATTATGCACAACATGACATTAGTGTGTTGATGATACATGATAGAATATTCATATTGCCCTCTAGAAGAAAAACAACTTTAAAAGGAGTTATCTTGAATCAGGATCTTTTTTTGGGCTTACCCACTTAAACTATATATTTTGGCTACCAATTAATCACATAAATTTTTTATTCCATCAATAAATCTATTTTCTTGCAGAAAATTGACACATTCTTTACAATTAAGTTGAAAACTAATTCCTTTTCCTCTTTTTTGTGAAAAATGAATTCTTGTAGATGAAAGGCACATCTATACCTTAAGCCAGTACCAATTCCAACAGAAAAGAAGGCACCCAAAATAGACCATGATTGCTGTTAACATTCGAGATCAAGAATTGGTTGCTTATACAATGTAAGAGACAACAAATTCAGCACAAACACATCCAAAGAGGCCACTTGCTGCACCATAATAAACACCAAGGATTCAAACACTTTCTGTCATTCTGTTTATACATAAGTACATACATACATGTATATATAATCTTTCTCTGTGTATATAACTGGCTGTTTCAAAACAATAAAATTCCACTATCGATGCAAATCAGTACGTGATAAAATCGAATTAAATAAATTAACAACTTTCATAAGAATGAGAACCAACAAGAGCTTCATGCTTCGCATTGAAATGGTAAAATAACATAACATAGCACTACAATTACACATAAGTGCCAAGGCCAAGCTTTTGTCAGCCAAATGAATTCATAATTCACCAAAAGGCAACGTTCATGAATTCCTAATGCAATTATTTTAACCCAAAAGCAGAACAGCTTCTCCAGTCAAAACGACTAAAACATTGCAATTGATATGATTTGATCAGTAATAACAAAGAAATCCGCCACGAAAAATCAAACAATACTTCATCAATACGAGTTTGTGGCGAGATCCTAAACGTACCTGTGAAACTAAGGGCAACGATTCCGGCGACGACGAGGAAAAGTTGAACCCGTTTCTTCTGCAAATCCATAGATGGTTTTTTCGTAATTACGTTTGGCTTCTGAAGAACTATAAACTAAAAATGTTTAATCTTTGATCGTTAACTCGGAAGTCGAAAACATTTCAGACTATTCATTTATAAGGAACAGGCACGAAAGTTCATTTTTTTTTTTTCAAAACTTGGACTTCTCCAAGCAAAGAAGATTCTTTTTTTTTTTTTCAAAGTTCAATTAAGGCTGCAAGCACCCTAAATTGGTTTTGGTTTTAGTGTGGTATAATATGCAATGTTACAAATACCGATTCTGAAATGAGTTTTGATATTAATTAATATTGAATATTATTTTAGGTAATTTTTTAAATTTATAAAATATTCTATAAATTTTATAAAATTTCAAAATATTCTATATTAAATATTATTTTAGGTAATTTTTTAAATTTATAAAATATTCTATAAAATTTATAAAATTTCAAAATAGTGCATTAATATATTATACTGTATACTTTATAATTTTACGTCAACCTTATCTTCAAAAGTTATAATGATAAAAATGTAAAAATAACAATAATTTATTTATTTTTATTAGCATTAATTTTCAAATATTTATATAACAACTAAATGAAGTTAATTTCATACAAATGTATAATAATTTGCCAATTATGGTTATAATGTTTTTATTAATTTTTACTTAATTATTTATATTCAAGTGTTTTGTTTAATATGAATGACATCATTTAATTATTATCGTAAATTTTAATTTAGATCGAGAGTTAAAATTTTTATGTAAGTTATATATTAAAATTAGCAACAATAATATTTTATATTTAAAAATTATTGTTAAATGGAAAGTTGACAAGCTCAAATTCTACCGCATACGGTGTAGTTATTAAATGTGTACTCCAGTGTAATATTTTTCTTGTTTTATAATAATGTCGTGAAATCTAAAAAGAATGCACTTATGCAAGTTATTAATTTTTAAGAAATTTAAAATTTGCTAAACACCACAAAAGTCATTTCACATAATTATATAAAAATATTATGAAACTTAATTGTCTTACTAAAGGTCTATATTTTTTATATGTATTTATTATTTTTTATATGTATTTAATTAATAATAATTTTATGAGGCATAATTTTATGTTATTAAATTGATTTAATAAATATATGATTAACAATTATTCGAAAAACATCAGAAAGTTAAAA
>JANPWU010000006.1:18331172-18342429 GCA_024707465.1 Erythroxylum daphnites
TATATGGTGATTAACACACAAGATCTCATCTTGGTGTTAAGACTTGATGGGTAGCTAGTCCATCAAACTACTGGCGTTAAGTTAATCACCAATCTCCTTAAAATATCTAGAAGTGATGATATCACTATAAACTCTTTATTTGAGTGAATGTTCCCTTATACATATTTCAATTAATAATTCTAACATGCGGACACCGAATTAATACTCTATAGAAATCCATTCCGATCATATCAAGAATTATAATGAAACACATTTGAGTTCACCACTCATCAAGATTATGGTCCATAATAAGAGAATGCTTAAGCTGTATGTTTTAAGATTAAAGTAACGGCCCACTTTATTCTTAAAAACATACTTGATTCCAGATTCATTTAATAGTGTCATTATCGATAGTCAACTACTATCATGATATGAAACTCATCATTCCCTTGAAGTAAACTATTTTACTTATACGGAGATAAATCGCAACACTACAGTCTAAACCATAATCAAGCGACCAACTTGATTATTCAACTGTGAGTCCATTGTTTTATATTCTTATTATATACATGTTTCCCATACATCTCTATGCATATGTATATTACTTACAAAAGAATCTTGGTACCTTATGACTAGTTATATAATGCTCATTAATACCAAACTCTTTTTATTTTATTAATAATAAATATTTTCATTACAAAACTGTAATTAAAGAAGATTAAGTTACATGTAAATACACTTGCTTTCCAAGGCACTATATTTACATAACTCCAACATGAAGATAGCTACAACCCACGCATGTCAAAGTCCTCAACTTTGTGCAGTCCAGCACTCAGACATATAACACACTTTAAGCAGCTGAGGAGACAGCTAAGGAGTCATTGGGAGCACGAACATGTACTTACTCTAGAGCATGAGTGAGTAGATGACTATGCACCTAGGACATGCACTTGTCCAATTTATCTTACGTTAGAGTGAGGATAAGAAGGTTGGCACAATATGTGTTTAACCTTATATAACCTAGTTGGCACGAGGAATCTGTATGTTTGATTGAATACCACCAATATGGGAGATGATGTCCATGGAAGCACTCAACTTGATAGTAATGCATCACATGCATATGGTACGTCGACATCAGGGTCCTATAATAGATATTTGCAAACTTATTGGGGAGCTCGATGAGCCAGCACCATTGGGAGGACTTTGGGAGGAACAATTGCAAGCACATCATCGTCATCCTAAATAAGGGGATAGCATTAGAGTAGCTTAATCCAGATCAGCTGATGATAGCTCGACTCGAGAGACAGCAGATGGAACTGGTGGAGCAGATGAGCAGGCTCGAGACTTCAGTGACATGGATAAGAGAGCTAATGGGATAGATCGCGAGCCATCTGGGAGTTAATGTTCAACCTCCACTATTTGGCGAGGGTACCTCATCTGCAGCTCCTCCACCTAGCTAGGATCATCACCAGGAGCACCCATCTTCCTTGGAGTAGCAGGATCATGCACCGTAGGAGATGTTTAAATTTGTATCTTCTTTCTCTTTCTGTATCTTTTGTGTATGTTTTAATTTTCTTTTCATTAATTATTTTTTCCTCTCCAACATTATAATTAATGATGCTCTTATTTTGTTATTTTCTATGTTTTTATTTTTATTTCTTTTGTTATTTTTATTTGTCTTCTTATATTTTGCAAGGATGTAGTTTAACATTGGATAGATCTGACATAAAAAAAATTATCTTGTTTAGGAAAGTGCCAATTTAACCCTCTCACTTTCATATATGCTTACATTGTGTACATTAAGGACAATGTACAACTTTAAGTGTGGGGATGAGTTTATTGAATTTTGACGATTTTCTTCAAGCTTATTATAAACTTGATTATAATTTTAAGAACTAATATCTTGAATTGGTTAAAATTTGTCCATAAATACTATATTTCATTGTTGAATATTGATTGAATTGGTATACAAAAGGATGTCAGTTAGAATAAAATTGCTTTTGTAATTAATATTATTAATAATCATTGAAATATTCAAGTTGAATGATACTGTCGTATTATTTACACATACATAATACGAATCTTTTTCGTGAGCTTTAAGCCTAAGAGCAAAAAATTCAAAAATTTTAAGCTTTTGTTACTCTTTCATGTATGTTATCGTGTATAGTTGAATGATTCTAGAACTTGCCTTCATTATACACATTGAGACCATATTTGTTAAATTAGAAGCATTGACATAATAAGGACACTTAGATTCAACTTGTTTAAACCTATTTCTTTGAAAATTACTACACCCTTAAATTTACCTTTAGGAATTACCAAGTTGAGCCTTGTCCTTTTTCATTGATTAAACCCACATATTAACCCTTATCGTATTTTTCTTTGAAGACCTTTTTATTGCTTTGAACTTTGAAGGTTATTTACTTTATCTACTTGTTGAGACTTGAAATTTGTGAAAAGTCCAATATTTCTTCAATTATGGTACTGAACGATTGATTTATTGATAACAAAAAAATAAAAAAGAGTAAAATCGTGAATAGGTTTATGGTACCAATAAAGATGCATATTGAAAACCTATTTGTATTTGTAAACAAGTCGTGGAATATACTGTGTAGTAAATTTCCTTTAAATTAACCCTTATTATTATCCTAATCATATTGTACCTAAACCCCATTACAACATGTACAAAGATCTTTTGATTTTTGTTTCTAGTTTATAAATAAGTGGTGGAGATGTGATTTTATTGCAAGCATATGATAAGAGTTATACTACACATTGATTGAGAATTTTATGTTTTCTTGCTAAACAGTTGAGTGCATTGAGTGACATCTTAATGAGGGTGTAAAGATATGTTCTTTTGATTTCAATAAATTTGTTGATACGATTATGATTAATATTACTTAGGAAGTTAATTTTAAGATAGCTTGACTCTAATTATATGTTAATTTAATTCAATAGGATATGATGATGTATAGTATGAATAGACAGATTGAGATTGATGATAGGTTGATGTTGTAGATTTATAATTTTGATTATGGTTTGTTTGAGGACAAGCAAAAACTTAAGTGCGGGGATGTTTGATAGATGAATAATTGATCATATTTTTACCTTAAATTTTTTGTATTTTTGTTTAATAAGTTGTACTTTTAATGTATATTTGGTACTTAATTCACACTAAGTGTGTATACAGGTTATAATTGCTTTCATGGACCAAAAAGAGAAGAATTTAGAAGAAGAAAAAAAACATGGCATAAAACGAAGATTCGAAGCACATAAGGGATGCACAACATTGCATCAACCCATGCACTTCTTTTAGGCCTTGCATATTCACGATTTTAGGAGATTTTGATTATGCACGATCTAATTCATGACCGTGCATCGATCAAAACCCTAAAGTTCAATATAAAAGACATTTTTTGGAGGCAAACAGGAAGAGACTTTAGGAGGCAATTCCAGATGTGGAGATCATTTTCAAGGGCCAATTTGGATCTAGAGAATCGGAGAACACGAGGAATTCATCGAAAGATCCATCAGCTTACAAGATTAAACCTTTACATCACAATAATATTTGATAGAAGACAATCAAGGAGGTTTAGAATTATGAACCCATTATTTTCGATTTGTTTTTCTTTAAGTGTATGCTTGATTTCGTGTTCAATATTATGTAACTAAACATCTTGTTAGTATTTAAGTTAGATGAACCCTACATTAATACTTTGATATGATTTGATTCTTTTATTAATGCAATTGGTTTGATTGTTATATTATAATCCGATTATGTGTTTTATTTATGTTTTAATAGACCTAGGAATATTAGATCATAATCTGATTTCATACATAGAGATTGAGAAAATTTTATTAATTAATAGATCTACAGTATTTGCAAGGAGTTAATTGCAACCCTAAAGATAGGATGGCATAAATCTTCTGGATTAGGTTCAAAACCTAATAAAGGGATCACAAATCGGTAAAGCAATCCTATAAACTTTAACTTGAGTAATTTGGTTGAAAACATTATGATTAGTTGTTAGTAAACTCAAGGTCAACTATTAGCATACCATAGGAATTTCCACGGTCCAATAAATATATAAAACAATTAAGTAATAAAAGATCATTATGTTCAGTGTTTAGGGTGATTCGAAACCTAGATACTAATTTTTTATATTGTTAATTTTCTAAGTGAATTCTTAGGAGGTGCTTGGTTGATGGGTTTAGAAAGGGGTCAACGGGTATAGATTGAAAAAGGGGCGTTGGTTATATATTATCATTACAGGGACAATATTATGGTATCTAACTTTCAGATATTGCTCCATACCCCTCAAGCATGAAAGGAACGTCAATCATTTCTAAGTGACACTCCCTTTATCTTTTTTTAATCATTTCATAATATAATTAATTAAAATTTAATTAATTAGTTACACTATAATTAATTAATTAATTAATTACAATATAATTAATTAAAATCATATTGCAATATAATTAATTAATTACAATATAATTAATTATATATTTTTCTCTTTTTTAGTAATTAAATATAACTAATTAAATTATATTAAAATTTGATGTAAAACAAATTTTTATTTCTCAATATTTGAACAAACTAACCACTATCAATGGTAATGTATCACTCCTTCGTTATAACAAATCATCATAATTATAATGATTATATTCATTCTCATTCTCACTATGTTCATTTTTTTTCTATTACCATTACCCAATTTGAACCAAACACCCCCTTAATTATTTGTTCAATTTCATTATCAATTTTATTTTACTTACGTTATTTTTTTTCTTTGATTAAAATCCAAATTCGATAGGCTAGATAATAGGAAAAAGGTAATTACTAATATCACTGTCTTTGTAAGATCGATCTGTACTTGTCAGTACTAGCTATAACTACGTCGTGCACTTACAGGTATTACACTATTGACTAACTTAAAAAAATTCAATTAGAAAGAAACTACAGAGAGCCCTAGTTAATGATGAATGGCTATTAAGATTACCAAAAAGTAGAGGATCATTGTTAAGATTACCAAAGAGTAGAGTAATTTTTATAGAAATAAGATTTTTTGATTACTTATATATTCTTGTAGAAGAAATCTCTAGAACGTATAAGAGATCGATTTGATTTCGATTTAATAACTTCCTTGCATAAATGGGAAGATTCAATGACGTTATTCTCAAGGCATGGAATTCCTATTATAAGGAGTAAAAGCTTTCAATTATATTAAAAAGTTATACTAGATAAAATAAATTAATAAAGCTTTTAACACCAACCTTAATGTCTTTATCACTAAAGCTAAAATGCTAGTATTCGACAAATTCTTTACTAGAATCCTAGTTATACCACATTGACAGAAGGAGAAAAAAGGGTTGTCAAGGCTTGTGTTAAAGCTTTATTAATTCATAACGGTAAATAGCAAGGGTCTACTGGATAAAAGAGAGGTGAAAATACATAAAGTTATTTTATAATTCTATAATAATTAGAAAGAATTAGAACAAAATCAATTCATTAACTAGGTAAGATGATTCCATAACTTCAACATAAGAGGAGCTTATCTATAGGGAATTTGAATACTTTGAAAATTCTCTAAGGTAGCCAGTGTTAAGTAGGTCTATAGGTCATATACTCAAATCTTTTACTTGAAATCAAATTAACATTAAGGATGTGGAGTTCCTTAATAACCCCTTTACAGCATAGGATGTTTGTAAGGCTATTTTTTAGTTAAATTCTGCTAAAGCCCTATGTTTAGATGGGATTAATGGTTTTTTTTTTCAAAAAGCTTAGCCATTAATAAGGAATATGGTAACTAAGACACTGGTTAGAGTTTTTTTAAAGAGGAAAGCTTTTGAAATAAGGTTCCTAATATCAAACTCTCTAATGGAATACAAGCGAATTGGAACTATCATACTAAGGTAAAATGTAGAGAGGTGGCTAAGAAAATATAAGAAGAGGGATTAGGGATAACTCTTAAAAGCTTATATAATAAGGTGTTGATTGGGAAGAGGCTTTAGAGATTGTTGAATGAAAAATAATCATTATAGACCAGATGGATACATACTAATCTTGTTAAAATGAAAATTATTTGGGAAATTGAAGCAAGGACTTCACATTCTAGCTTATATCTCATTTTCTTAAGCTTAGGGGGGACACTTGTAAGGTATATCATATGTAGAATAGGAAATGGAGAAAAGGCCTCACTATTCTTTAATAATTAGAGTAATATATATCCATTAAATGATTCCTCAATGGTGGCTTACATTAAGAACCTTTTAAGGAATTCTAAGGTTAATATTTGGATAAGCTCCAACTAATGGGTGAAAAACATTATAAACCTAGCTCAAATGATTCCTATTAATGGAGGAAAATGCCAGCAATGGATAGATTAAGCTTCCGTAACTTCTCTAGTTTGATCCATTTATGTAAGTTGAATCCTAAAAGTCTAGAGCATCTATTTTTTAGTTACACCTATTCATTAAGCATGAATAGAAAGTCCTAGAATTATGTCAATTAAAAACTACAGTTTATCTTTTATAGAATTCACAAAGTGGTTGTAAGAAGATAAAAGAAATTTTAGAGGCATTATTGTTGTTATATTATAAGCCTAGGAGAATTTATGAATAAGATATAGAAGGAGATGAATTCTAGATGTTTTAAAGCATAATGGATCTGAGAATAGATTTTGACCAATGTGATAGGCAGATGCTACAATAAAGAATTCATGGAATCATGATGAATAAGCTGAGAAACATAAGCTACAAGAGCTATGTCAGTTAATACCTTATATAATAGCGTGTTAAACATTGAGTGAACTATGTTTTAATTATTTTGTAATGATTCTGGTGCAGAGAAGAGATGATAGCTATTACATGGTTGTTTTATACTTTTAACTACTAAATTTTCTCCTTTTTCTGTAATATATTTCTTTAATATTTGAAAGAAAAGAACATTTTGAAGTGATTTACCTTTAAGTGGATTTGTTGTTTTCTTATAAATGGCTAATAAAATAGTTCAAAATTCAATAACATTCTACCTTTTCTTAATTAAGGAAAAATAGGCATGGTAGACAGACTAATGTGTTTTTTTCCTTATGGTAAAGGTTAGAATTCCAAAGATTTTTTAAATGGAATAGGGGAAGAGGTTCAAGGTCATATAGCCAAGTTGGAAGATTGGTGACATTTAAAAAAAATTATTTCCTAAACAATATAGTTCAAGAAATTAGGAATCCCTTGCCAAAATGTAATTTATATGAATTAGTTACATATTTACAAAATATTTATATGATCCTTTTTGTTTGTCAGTTTGCTACAATTATGTCTTTCATGATATTTGTACTTCATTGTTCATGGTATAAAAGCAATGGTGCATTGATACTATCAATTTGTTTAAATTTAATTGACTACTGGTTGCGTAAAAGTTTATTAGGAAATAAATGATAATTAGGATTATCCAAAGAAGATAAGGTGAGTAAATGTTTTAGGATTTAACCTTTTCTATTGTGTTTAGGATTAGATTGGTAAATCTAGTGGTGGTTATCTAATGCTTCATTAACTTCTTATACTCCATGAGATTTTAGGGATACAAATGTGGGATAAGTTAGCATCTTACTTATCTTTACATCTTCTATTGAAAGGTCTTACTTTTATAGATAGCTAATTTTATGTAAAAAAAGACACAGATCTCCCTTGTTGTCTAAAAAATCTTAGAAAAATCTTGTCATCTTTAAATTTCTTGAAAAACTTATTATAGTTTTCATTATTTTCAGAAAACCTTTCTCTTAGACTTCATTTTAAAAATAGCACTAAAACACACGCAGTATGAACATAAAATGTGAACTTATCAAGTGTCATTATTATAGCAACCTAACTCAATTTTGTAAACTGACCTAGATTAATTAAATTCTTTTAAATTAATAATTTAAGATAATTATAATAAATTACAAGTTCAAATCAGATTTAATTAGTTTGGTTCTAGTTTAAGAGTTGGGTTGAATTGTTATGTAGCTAGTATTTGATTTGTCCACATCTATTCATACTAAAAGATAAATTGTTAGTTATGTTTCGTCATTATTTTTTAATTGAAATCTAAAAAAGGGTGGTTTTCTAAAAATTTGAAAACTAAAAGTAGTTTTTTTCCAAAAATTTTAAATATTATGAGATTTTTCTAAGTTTTTTTAAACTACAAGGGAAGTACATGTATTTCACCCTAAATTTTATTTCTATGTAAGTTCATAGTGAAAACCATAAAAATCATATAAAGGTTTTGAGAGACAGAAATTGGTTGAATGAAAATTGTGTATCCTTAACTAGTGTACACCATATTTATATACAAAATCTAAATCTATATAAAGAAACCAAATCAGGAAAAATAAAAAATAAATAATACATCATTATAAGAACCAATTACAGAATTAATAATATTCCATAATTAGTGGCTTTAACAATATACAAGAATTAAGGGTGAATTATAGTTGACATCCACTTTTAACTTGATGCTAGCTGTCAATAAGCATTAATTTGGAAACCAAATTCTAATGTCAAGCATATGGCATGGATTTGGTGACAAAATCAGTAACTTGATCCTAAGAATGCACATGATGTATTTGGAAGAGTTAATCTTGTACAATTTCTTGAATGGAATGGTAATCCACCAAAATATGCTTTGTATATTTATGATATATAGTATTAATGGCTTTAGGAATAACATTGATATTATTAGTATAGAGATATGTAAGCTCATCTAGAGAAATACCAAAATATAAAAGAAGACATTGAAACAAAATTATTTTTGAGCAAGCTAAAGATATGAAGCAATATTCTGCTTCAATTGAAGACTTAACAACTTGATCTTGCTTCTTGCAATTCCATAATGATGGATTTTGAATTAAGAAAAAAAAGACTCCAACCACTAATAAAACATCATGTATCAAAATACCCAACGTAATTAGCATCAATAAGGAGATAAGATCTATAGAAGAAGTGGAAGGAAAAATGATACATCTTCTGATGGTATCTTTTAAGTACGAATAATTCAATGAAGAACAGAAAGATGTAACTTGTGCAGGTATGAAACAAACTGACTCATCACTTAGACAAGATAAGAAATGTTATGAAGGGTTGTAAAATATATCATGCCATTTACAAATTGTTTATAAAGTGTAGGATTAGGAAATAGTTTACCAACATCTTTTTTCAATTTCATATTAAGTTCCATAGGTGTAACACAAGATTATTTGTTGGGTAGAATGGACAATTTGATCAAATATGTAGTATACTTATGTTATTGAGAAATACACCATCATCTAGTTGAGAGATTTCTAACCCTAAAAGTCAAATGCCCAAGATATTTCATGTACAAAAAGGATTGAAGGAAATGTTTTAACATATCAATACCTATTTTATTATTTTCTATGAAAACTATATCATCAATATACACTAGTAAGTAATGAGAAAATGATTCCATTAAATGAATTGGAGGCAAAAAATGAGTTATCATTAGAACTTTTTTGAAAATTGGAGAATTTAATCATAGATGATAAAGTTTCAAACCATGTAAAAAGGCTTTGTTTTAGTCTATAGAGTGACTTGTGAAGTTTACATACCAAGTTCAAATTAGAGAGTAGGTAACCTAGTAGAGGCTCCACAAAAAAGGCATTTTTGACTTCCATTTGATGTAAAGACCATCTTTTTCCAGATGTAACTACCAATAATTTCTAAAGAATGGTCATCTTAGCAACTAGGGAAAAAGTATATTCATAGTCAATATTGTATTCCTGTATATATATCTTTGAGTAATAAGTTTGACTTATACTTATAAAGAGAATCACCAAGCTTAAGCCTAATTGTACATACCCATTTATTGCTAATTAAGGAAGCATCGAGTGGAGTAGAAATGTAACACCCAAATATCCCCTAGGAGGATATGTAGATGCCACATAAAACAGAACCAAAATAATCCAAAACATACTAAACATTTCTTACATGCATTCCCAGAAACTCAAGCAAACATACATTACATATCATTAAAAGTTGTTTTTAAACATAACATATCAAACATGTTGTACTTATCCAAATACATGCCTTAAACATAAGCCATCCTATAATAAGGTTATTAAAAACCATTAACCAAAATACAAACTGTCTCATATTGTCAGATACAACTCAAAAACTCAAATATACATTTTTCAAAACAAAACAACTTCTAAAACAAAACACATTATTCATTGGCCACGACGATAGTCCTTGTCCCAGTCTTTAACCTTCTTCGTTTTTGAGAAATTAAAATTTCATTTATTATAAAAGAGAAGTTATAAAACAGGAGGAGGATCTCTCCCACATAAGAGAAACCCTCTTAGAACATTGGTTTCAGACAAATACAAAAACAGCAATGTATCTAGTCCAACATTTAATGACACTTCGTAGACAATTAGGGTAAAACTAACTTTCCCTTTCTCGAATCGTCATCATTTCTCAATTAGGGAGGGTGAAGTCGACTCTAAAGGCTAGGAAATTGATGGTTCTTGCACTTCTCCCACTCAGATATTCGTACAAGAAGCTTGACACAGGTATCAAACTCAACAACTGAACTCTATAATCATTTAGGGCATGGATAATATGAATTCATCTCATTAGGATTTGACTTTTCTTAAAGGACTTCGGAGGCTAGCCAGAGAGGGAAATCAAAGAGGAGATCTCATCTATGAAAAAGGTATCCAATTCAAAGATTTTGAAAGCTTCCTTTCTTTTTTCTTGAAACTTCCACTGATTAAGCATTAATTGGTTCATGACAAGGATTTGGATGGATAACATAGATCTTCAAGCAATGCTCCACCTAGAAAGGAGAAGATCTTAGTAATTCTAGGTGAGTCCAGATCTGAACAACCCTCATTTGCTCTCTAGAGACTGTGAAAGAATAATCTGCTTGTTTAAAGCATGAGAACTATTGTGAAGAACTATTTTTTGATTTCATTTCTGCATGTGTAAACTGAGTAACAAGAACTTAGGAGAGATCAAATAGGGCTAGGACTGTATTCTCTATACAAGGGCCATTCTCCTGCTACAATGTAGGTTTAATTGATTGATGATCAGTTGCTCCCTTATGGTAACAATATTGAGTTCTATAAGAGGTATTAGCGAAGTAGATTTGTCTTTAAACCTTCTACTATTCCTCTCATTCCAGATTACTTAAAAACATGTAGCCACTGAGTGTAATATAATAGCCCTATCATGTTTAGAAATATGCAAATTAGGTAATTCCTGTAGGATATCTGTGAGTCTA
>JANPWU010000006.1:18347255-18357969 GCA_024707465.1 Erythroxylum daphnites
TTTGGATTTTTATAGTTATGATACCACAACAACCATAACAATCATCAAAGATTTTCAAAGAAAAAAATTGGTGGAATCAAAAATTATGTATCCATTACTAATACTTATGTGCAAAACAAAAAACTATGCAATGAAAATAAAATAGAAAAATACTAAATGTAAAATACATGATTATATAATTCAATTAAAAACTATGGATAATTGAATAATGAGGTGGATTAAGAACAATAATGATGTGGTAGTCACTTGCCACAATTCTTATGATATTGAGATTTCATATGATGAATTAGCTGAATGCCTAAATGTTATGATCATAAAAAGGAAGAAATTATATTCTAACCATAAACAAACGTTTTTTGGAAAGTAAAAGATTGAAATTAATACAAAGGAAGCATACAATGCAAATTACAAAGTGTCAAAATGTCACTAGCAAAATTAATTATCAATGATTGGACTAACTAACTTGACGTGGATTAAAATTGTGTACTATAGTGAGGGTTTCTACTATAAAACCACCATCTGCTTCTCACTTTAAGGATTAGATTGGAATGTCCTTAAACAACCTTTATAGTAACTGAATGTGAAAAACTATTCTATTATAAATGGTCTACATATGAGTTGTATGATTCCTATATAGTGTCATATTCCTTTCATGCTAGATGTGATAAATTATGGCATCAATATAGCTTTTAAAGGTCTTCTAATCCTATTTACTCTTTAATCTCAACTTAATGGCCCAAAGCATTATCCATTGTGTGAAGTTGATTTAAAAGAAGAGGTGTTTAAGACTTTCATAGTTATTCCCACATAGTTCACACATAAGGTTGGAGATATAAAATTTGAATGAATATTTGGTAGCTAATCTGCTATTAATTGCCAACTAAAGGATGAAATAGTGAGCAGGCAAAATATAAGGGTTCCATACTAGCTTGTGCCCAGGGTTGATTATGGGATTGTGAGTTTGTAGCTTAAATCTTCTTAAAGCTCTTAGATTTATGTATTATTGATAATAAAAATTGAAATTTCATAAGCATGATATAACAAATTATATGAGTGTGATTGCTACCAACAATAACAAACAATTATTACATAAAAATGAGGCATTAAAAAAGGATATCAATGACTTTAAAGAGTTCTTATCTAGATTCATTATGGATAATGAAAAATTAAATAACATGTTTGGAATCTAAAAAATCACTAGTGATACGTCTGCAATTGGTTTTACTTATAGATATTCACCATCTAATAAGAAGAACCATTTTGTAAAACGAAAGCATTTCTATGATAAGCCTATGCTTAAATCATTGCAACATAAAATAGTAAATTCTAGACAAAGAAATTTATTGTCTGTACATCGTCTTTTAGGTTCTAAGCTAAAAGAAAATTCTACACATCCATATATGGTTCACATTTTCAACTTAGAGGGCCTAACATTAAAAAAGGTATATTGCAAAGTTACACTAAAAGAGAATGCAATAGTTTTCCTATTTATATATGCATTTTATCATGAAAATAACATAAAATAGCTCACAATTATCATAGGTCATGATATAAGAAAAAAGCACTTGTTTATTATCATTATATGAAAAAAAAATCATCTAAAGAATATGCTCTATGCCAATTTATTTGTTATGCCTCACTATAATGTTAGGAGAGCTTCATATGCCTTATATTTTTAAAGTAGAGTTCCAAATTATAATCATATTTTAAGAAGACCTAGGAATAAATATAGGTTAGATTCTTATAACTCACATAATTTATATACCTTCAGATCATCTTATATGGAATGTCACTTTTATGGTGATTATAAAAATGTCCACAGAAATTGCTCTTTAAAACAATGTTTCTTGAGTAAAACTAAAAAGATATAGGTCGAAAAAGGTTTAAACAATTATCTCTAAGGACCTAAATTTGTGTAAGTAACTAGAACATATTGATTTCTTTACCTTATAGGTGAATATTAAGTTGTATCAAATGAATACCAATAATTGGTATCACTTTTATTAATACCAAATTATAAATAACAATGGTATATCAGAAAATGAATTCTCATATAGAAACCACTAAAAGCCCTAACATGGGATGAGGAAGGACATTATATCAAAAGAACAATTGTCTAACCAAGTGAGGAAGAAAAGGAGATAACTCTTGGTGGTAAATAAAAGGAGGTATACACTTCCTTTCATATTAATAACATTTAAGTAGAAATTGATTTGGCATACATATTTAGTGACAAAAAGCATTGTTTCATGTATCTAAAGGAAAAAAATATCTGTTAATCATTAAATTAGTACATGAGCTTTTTGGAAATTCCGCATTTATTTGAAAAACACTTTACATTTACATTTTTTAGGAAAAAGGAGAGAGAAGTTACTTATTTTTCTTTTGATGCTTATAGATTTTATTTCATATACCATTTTTAATGTTGACAAAAAGGGGAAGAGAGTGGTGATTTTCAAATTTAATTTTTTATGGAACATGAATTATGAAGGAATGTATTACATATTGCATTAACATAAGGAGAGCTTACTCAACGTTATTTATTTTCTTCAATATTACCAAATATTTTTTCGTCATAAAAAAGGGAAGATTGTTACACCAATAATAGTCTAAACCCATAATTTTGACGATAACAAAATATGTTTCTATTAATGAATTTCAAGGCTCAATTATTATATGATCATTTGTATATAAAGCATAATGTATAAATAATATTTAAAAGGAAACTCATTATGATCTTTGAAGGAAATTTCTTGATCTTTAAATAAAATTTTAGGTAACTTTCAAAATAAAACTTATTGAGCCTTTATTCATTATTTTGTGCAAGAAAGCTAGTTTTGAATTATATATGGTTATCTTGGTCTATTAGTTGGGAAAATTATTTAAGATATACATTATGAGCATTCCTCTTGACATTGAAAAAGATAGATAAATAGTTAGTATATGACAAAATGAGATCATTAAAAGGATTCCTCTTCACTCGTGATAAACAATAACAACAACAACAATAATAACAATAACCTAATGAAAGTTCGCTAATAAGCAAGGTTTAGGGATACCTAATAGTACGTAGCCTTACCATAACTGATAAAAAGACTATTTTTGATATATCTATATAAAAAATAATAAATATATTAAAATAATAAATTAAAAATAAAAATAGACATAAAAGATAATAAAAATAAAAATAAAAATAAATAAATAAATATGTATAAATAAAATTATAAAAATACAGAAGATATTACATGGAGGTTCCTCTCTCATTAAGGACCTGTTTGGTTAGATGTTAATTAATATAATAGAACGGAACTTAATGATTTATATTGGAATAGAATGTAATATAGTGAAAAGTTGTTTGGGAGGGATAGAAGGATTCATAATGTAATATAATGAAATGTTGTTTGGAAGATGGATGAAATGAAATGTAATATATAATAAATGACTATTATAACCTTATATAGCATTCCCACACAACCCAGAACCGAAAATGCAAAAACACTCGAATGTTATGATTTTAAAACAACAAAAACCTGTGACTTACGAAAAACATGTCATGGTTGTGACTTGAACTGACAATTAAAGTCACGGTTGTGACTTGAGCAATAACTTTTTTATATATTTTTCTAGTTTTCATTAATAAAAATTAATTATTTTATTATTAATTAAATAAAATATTATTATTAATTATATAATAAAATTTATTATATTAAATATAATTATATTCTATTTGATTTATATTTAAAAATAATTTATTTATATTTTCATTTATATAGAAATATATTTATGACTTACTAAAAACATGTCACAGCACTGTGTCAAACAATTAAAGAATAAGTTTTTATTTATTTTTCTATTTTATTATTAATTATTTTATTATTAATTACATACAATTTATTGTTAATTACATAAAATATTATTGTGTTGTGTTGGTTGTTATTAGAGTAGGGTAAGAAATAATTGGTATTATGAAAAATTATTGAGGGTATATTAGGTAGTATATATTTATTAGTTATCATAAACCTCCTGAATCAGAGGTTTCTCATTTTTACTGTTTATAATGGAATGGAACGTAACATTAAACTCTTCGCTTCCATCTCATTCTATTATAAAATCTCCTTTCAAACGATAGAACTGTATTATGTTTTATCTCATTCCATTATAAAACCTTCAATCAAACAAACTCCAAAGGAAGACGATAGTGAATTCTCAAATAAAGTTTAGAAAGTGAATGTAAGCCAAGAATTGTTCGATTGAATTATTTGTAATTGTTATATATTCACTTGTCATAATCATTTATTATATTAATTAATTTATTCATTAATTTATAAATAGGACCAAAAATGAATACACATAATTTATCTCTCTCTAATATGCCATTCGATAATCAATAACATTATTTTTAAAATTTGTGTCTAAGATCATCGTCTCATAATTTAATTTTCATAATAATGTTATTTTTAAAACATTTATAAAAATATATAAAATATTTCTTAAATCCAATTCAAGTTCTATAAATTAAAAGATTCGCTTTAGGTTTCGATAAGGTAAAAATAAAATAGTGAGTAAAAAATAGTGAAGAATGATAATAAATTTAAAATTCATTTGCGAATATTATATTTATTTTATATTTAGTTGTTTAAATTAAATTATTTTTAGTTTCTAGATTCATCTATATTTCTTATGTATTTTCTTTGTTATATTAAAACGATATACCAAAAAACTTTAAGATAATTTTTCTAGTCTTAATCTATGTGACTTGAGGTGTCATATGCCTTATTAATTATAAACAAAATGACAATTTCATACTACATAGGTAGAAAATTATCTTGTTTATAATTAAATAAAAAATTATATAAGCTCTAAAAATTATTTGACTTTAAATTTCTCTTTTTTTTAACTGAATAACAAACCTTTTGCAAATTTAAAACTATAAAGATTTCTTCCTAAGTTTCTTTTATTATATTTATCATCTGCTTCATTAAGTTTTTATTAGTAAAAATTTGAAAAGATTTATTTTACGACAGTTTATGAAGCTTTCATAGGGTATAATAGACTGATCTCCAGCTCTTAAAAAGTTACAAGTGACTTGATGATTTGCTTACAGTCAGATCAGGAAGATAAAACTAACTGGAGAGGACATCCATCATGGGTATTCGCGAACCTTTCATGCAGAAGGATGATGAGGAAACAACTTCCTAAAATCTCATTGTCTGCTCTAGTATGATATGAGTAGGCTTGTCCCTATGCTTCAACGAGCCTCTGGTTACTTATCAAAGGCAAGTTGAGTACCCTAAATAGACTGAAGAAATTGTATGGTATTATGCAAGCAAGCCTTTGAATGTATGGAACATCTTTACTATGAATGTCAACAGAGGAGGTTATGGTTTTAGATAACAGAATTATGTCACATGAATATCTCTCACTGAAATTGGCAGGGTTTGCTTGCTTGGTGTTGCAAACAAAAAATGAGGAAGGATACAGACTAGATCATATTAACTTGCCTTCAACCATAAATGTTAATCGAATATGGATAGAAAAGAAGCGGACTTATGCAATAGTTAACAATGTGAGGGACTAGCTCTTAGCTCAAAACTGAATCTGAAATGTAATAGGGCAATGGCAATAAAATGGAGAATTCCCTTAATGACGGCAATCGATAATAATTAAAGGAAAATGGGTGTCAAGTGTAATAAATTATTTAAGATGAGCTTCCACTTGTGTTAATAGTTAGAATAACAACTTGCATTCTTTTACTAATGATTCTCAAGTCAGCATGGACTTGAGCAATTTCATACTAAAATCTCTTTGAAAGTTGATGAAGTATTTAACTTGATAAAAGATTTCATGTAGGACTTTTTATAGGATTTTTGGTACTTTTCTGATATATCACAGTTGCATTAATTATAGAGTGCAAGGTATTTGCCATATTGGCAGCTTTTTGTTTAGAGCTAGTTTCCAATAAACCTTAATGGGTTAGTCTTTTGTTTGTGGAAATGCACCCAGAATAAGTTCTTTGAGTGTGATTGAGGATGAAAAGCAACTAAAACTCCAGCTCTATTTAAGATCAAGTTAGTACAAGGAAAAACAATGTGGAGACAAGAGAATACAAGACTGTGCATAACTCTAAACAACCAAATCTTTCAATGAAGATGCTACAGAAACTTTCCAATGAAGTGCTTAATTGATCGAAGATCAGCTAGGCAAAACAAGTAAAAAGCAACTTGTTAGTGTGAACAGATAGAACTTCGGCAAGGAAGTGTACCACTGGAATTCATTCCCTAACCAAGTCTTCAAAGTCTAAAATTGCTAGGCTTTCCAATCATGATAATGGCAAATCCAGGGTGTTGTTGCATGTTCATACAACAAGCAAGCAAGGAACGTTAGCATTGTACATAGGGCACAAAGCTAGTCTTCTTAATTTTGTTGCAGGGATTTGCATTCTTCAACTTGAACTGCTCCAGAGAATTTCAATAATTGAAGACTGGAACTCCATGCATGCAAACTCCTGAACAGCAACCAGTGTAAACTCTTGCCATGGACTTCTTATAAATTGAAAAAGAATTTTGTTCTAGTACGAGTCACAACCACCTTAGGCTTTAGAAGTCATCCCTAGAACAGAAGAAGGAAAGTAACATGGTGATCCATTCAGCATTCTTTTCCAGGGCGTTCCTTTTATTAATTTTAGTGCAAAAAGTAGCATAATAGTCACTAATACACAAAAATAGAAGAAAGATGACCTAATTAAACAAGGTGTAATTCTCAGAATAAGTTAAAAATTGATCAATTCTCTTCAATTAAATTTGTAGCGTAGGCTAGAACAAGCAATGTGCCAAAGCATACAAGGAAGAAACATAGTACGGCCTGCATATAACTGATGAACCAAAATATGATTGAATTAGTGTACTAGAAATATTTGCTACGGAGTCTAGAAGAAAGGATAAAGAAATAAGTAAAAAGTTAATAGAAGTAAAGGATGCAAGAGTTCCTACTCAGTGCAAATAAAAGATCCAAACCACAAAAAGCATCATATTCATCAGACCAAAAAAATGGAAATTGAACCCAAATAACATATTGCAAACTAAAAGTGGTAGTCATTCAACAGTCAACACAGGTACTATAGATCAACATTTATATCCCAAATGGACATTGTTTTCCATCCAAAACAGTATAAGAATGGACTTAACTTCATCAAATTTTGTTAAAGCTGATTGGATGGAAAAGGCTAGTAGGACTGGACAATTTCTAACAATGGGAAAATAATCAATTTTCTTATACTCGCAATTAGCAGATGTCAAACGGAGAATAAACATGACACGGAGGTTGGCAGTCCTGAATGGTGACTCTAGTGAGTAGTTCAACATTACCTTGAAAGATTATTATGCAAAAGAACAGTATTGTAATGACCATAGCAAGAACACTGCTATTGGATGATGACGCTTTCTCCGTTCTCCTTTTCTGTAATGCCCTCATTCGTTCAATCCTTGCATGCTTCAACTTTGCAAGCTCAGACATTTCTCTAACCAATTTCATATCAGCTGCATCTAGGGATGGACCCCCCGGAGGCCGTGGAGGCTTGGGAGGCTTGTTGGAGATTCTCGTTTTCCTCTTATCTTTCAACAATTTATCACCTATGCTAGTTGTTCCCTCTTTTCTGATATCCCTTATTTTCCCTTTTTCATCACAAGTACTCAATTCGTCTCCCTTTGAACTTAAGTCATCATCACCATCTATTGAGCAGGTGCAAATCATAAATCCACTCCTCAATCTACCAAGTTCTTTCTTTGGATGCTTACCCCCAAACTGTTGACCTTCAACCTTATTCTCTTGGCCAGAAGTGCCACCAATTTCCAAATCAGCAATCGCATTGCTTTCTCTCAATTGGGCACGATCCATCTTTGCTCAATCTCTTCCTCTAAGCTCCTGATTAACACAAGCCTATGCCTCCAATGGCCACAAGCTAAAACTTCACAGAAACAATCACTAATCGTTTAGGCAAAACAATTCAAGTGATCAATCCTCAAAATTCCAGGATCCAATCCTCGAAATCCTACCTAGGTAAAGCAGCATTGCCTCCATTTTATGCTTTTTCGGTCAAATTAAATGCTAAAGAGCAACACGATAATAAGCGAATTATACAACCAATCTAACTTGCCATGAAAGGTGAGGGAGGGTACACCATTCTAACTAAAACAGCGCGAAAGAGATCATCTTTCCTTTTGCATGCATTTCTTCTGCATTAGATCCAACCCAAGAATCAACAAACATAAAGTCGCAATCTTTCTTATGCAGATTAGGGAATAAGCTGCTCGTAAATCGAATGCTCCAATTTTAATTCCAAAGAGAAGGGAAGAAACCAGCAATCATGAGGTTTTTTTTTTTTTTTTACCCAAATAAGGAACGAAAGAATAAAAGAATGTACAATCAGAACAACAAAAATAGGTAGAGAGAGAATCTGAAATCCAACAAAGCATACCCTTTGTCAGTTGTTCGCGCAGTCGTTCCAAACGCAACGTTCGTGGACATTCTCTACCTTGTTTTTGGACATTTGTCAGACGAAATAGCTTTTTTTTTTTTTGAAACTTCAGACGAAATAGCTTGTTCTTCTTGTAATGAAAAAGAAAGTGGCCTTGCAACAAAGTATCTCATATTTGAGCCACCAAAATATTATTTCTATAGTTTTTTCAAATAAGTGATTCGTATTATCATTATATCCTAATTAACTTTCGATCTTATTAATCTTATTTAACAAATTGCTAACAAAATGAGTGAATGCAATTTTATTTTATGATAATATTATTTTAATTAATAAAAATATTCTTTATCTTTATGTATTTTATTAATTACATTTAATGTTTAACACTAAAGATAAAATCATTAAAATAATTACTTTGCAATTGAAATTATAATTATAAGATTCAACTTATATTTATGTATTATTACTAAATTATTCGTAGTTATAATTTCTTCAAATTAGGATATTGATACAACAGAAAAACTAGCACGTGTTATATTTTCTTATACGAAGATAGTAATTAATCTCATAAATTAAAAGTATACAAATACTTAAATTAATCTATTAGTACTTATTAGAGGAAAAATTCAATAAACTGACCCGATTATGAAGATATCAAAGGATATATTACATATGTGTCTGTAAATTTTCTCCTTATGATGATTGTATAATTAATTCTTAGATTTATTATTAACAAAGTATCTTATGTGAAAATTATAATATGTTGATGCTACTTATGACATATTCTATTTAGGTTGACTCAGCTAATAGTACTTGGATGTAGTAATTAGGTAGAATATTACTATAAAGTAATTAGGGAGAATATTTCACAGTTATTGATTAGTAGTAATTTAAGGAAATTTTTGACTAGAGTAAATTAAGGTTTAAAACAGTGTTTTAAATATCAGTTATAGATTAATTACTAATTAGCAAGAACAAACATAAATAATTTAAAAGGGTATACACTTCATAAATATTATATTTCTGATTGGAATATTGGATGATGAAATGATTAAATTATGTATCATAACCATGTATAATTAGGTTGTATCAAACTATTTTGACATTCTTAATATTTGAATAGTCAAGACATGACGTAAAGCATCAATCTTGATCTATAATTATAAATTCTATAATTAGATAATTAAAGATCAATTAAAAAGGAGTTTTAATTTGTCTAATTCTATTTATGAATTAGAATTAGAATTTATAATTATTGCCAACATTAGGAACTTAATGGGTTACACATAAAACATTACTGAAAAAGAGAAAATTTAATTATGAAATATTTGATTTTATTAAAAGTTAACTTTGTTAGTCACCATAACAAGAGGGTGAATTAGGTATTAAAAATTTTCAATAACTTAGATCAAAATACTCAATAACAACAATTAATGTAAATAAGGATGGGAAAATTGCTTAATGTAAATCAATTAAACAATTGAACAATAATATAAAGAAGATAGGAAAGAGAAAATGCAAACCAATTTATAGTGCTTCAGCAATCAACCCTTACCTACATCCACTCTTAATACTTTTCTTAGAATTCTACTATAATTCTTCTTTTAAGGCAAAAAGAAAACCTTTGTATAATCTTTTTTATGTAAAGAGATGCCTTTTTTACAATATTTTTCCAATGTTAAAAGGAATGTCAATCCGACTTTGAACACTCCTAAGTACAATATCTAGCACCCAAAAAGGGATTTAAAACTAAAAAATATTTCATTTATTCAATTGATAACTCTAAAAAGATTACTCACACAACTCTAAGATAATGATGCTTAAATGACTGAAATCCAGTTAAAAATGTGTGTAAAAGACACCTTAATGCTTTTCAATACTAAGACCAATAAGAAAACACAAAACACTTACTTATAGTGTTTTAGGACCCTCCTAGTTGTTGGAGCCAAGAAATAGTCATTACAACTACTATATGTAATGTATTGGTCGACTAGTATAGCATAATGGTCGACCAATATGCATTAAAGGCTCCAGATTTACTACCAATCAATCCCCTGCTCAATTAGTGTTCTAATGGCTAGTAAATCTAGAGCCTTTAATGCATATTTTCATCGACCAATATATCCGTGTTGGACCAATGGTGGTTGACAAACTAAATTCCTTAATGTTTTGATAATAATAAAATATATAGAATTGGTTAAGAAATTTATTGCAGGTGTTTTGGATTGAAAGAAATCTAGA
>JANPWU010000006.1:18404158-18416528 GCA_024707465.1 Erythroxylum daphnites
CATGTGTTCTTCCAATATTGCCCTTACATTCATTATAATTCATGCTACTTTAGGACAATCAATTTGAAGGAATTTGCCAAAACTTCCTTCTAGAGAAATGTTCCTCTATGTCTTAATTTCATAAATTCCACAAAAAACATTAAAGTTGGTGCTCTACACTAAGAGTTATAGTCCAAACATCTCGGATTGCCATCCTTTATTTCCATCCAAAAATTGACATTCTTAAAGACAAAATTGAAACTCAATTTCTTCATAACATTTGTAGTCCTATTTCTCTAGTTTAATCCGAATCAAGAATCACCTCAATTGGATGACTAGAGCAAACGTTATGGTCAAAAATACTTTCAGATTTTTCTAATCCAAGATTGAACACTAATCCGAACTTCAATTCAGAAATTGAAAGTCTTAGAGGCTAATTTGAAATTCAGTTCCTCATAAGATTTGTAGCCTCATATCTCTATTTTATTTTGCCTCAAGAATCAACTCAATCGGATCTCCACAGATTCCGAATTTTGCAAAATACATAACCATGTTCAGAAAATTTCCCAACTCACTTGATTAAATCAATCAACCTCAATTAAATCTCAAAAATTCATAATTCTCCATGAAAATGAAATTAATTGTCTTAAGAATCCAACGCTTCAAAAATTGGATCAATCGGATGTCAAACGGAGGAGATATAAGCAAAAGAGTGGAGGAAAAAAATTAAAGAATTAAAACAACCCTCACACTGTAGCAGATGGCTCGCGGTCACGAGCTGAAGGAAACAGAAGTCGACTCGCAATCACGACGGCTCGTGAGTGCAAGCCGAAGAAAAAATAGCCGGCTCGCGATCGCGAGCAGAAGAAAATCGAAACCTGGAGAATGCGACAGCTCGCGAGTGCGAGCATTGGAGAAAAACAGCCAACTCGCGATCGCAAGTAGCTCACGATCACGAAATGGCTGACTTCGATTTTCTCTTTTTTTCCACACTAAACTTCAAAAATTCATAACTCTTGATTCCTAACTCCAAATTTGACAAATTTGGTATCATTGGAAAGCTTAAAGGAAGCTCTACAACTTCCACGAAGAACTCAAAAGCCAGATTAGTCTCTAAAATGATCAAATTTCCAATCAAAGATCCTGTCCCATTTTATCATATGTTCCTATTTCAAAGTCCAAAAATTCCATACTTTACATCAATGTAAAGATAAAAACATCATCTAAAACTTTATTGAAGAACTTAATTACAATTTAACCTCTAACTAGGTCAATTTTCTAATCAAAGTTTCTGCCAGATAATTAGTCAACCTACACAACAACCAACTTCACAATGTCATATCGTCCAATTCTCACATCCAAAAATTACATAGGATACATCATTTTAGAATTATGCAAATTCTCTACAACTTTCATGTAGCCCATCTACTCCAATTCAAACCACATCAGTTCGGCGATTGGCCTTAAAACACTGCACACACAAATCTATACTTAATAGCATTTTTCCACAACAAAGCCAATTACACTTAACTTCGAAAAATCATAACTCTCAATCCCGACATCGAAAACTATCATACTTTGTGGCGACAGAAAGCTCTCGACAGAGGCTACAAGTTTCATGAAGATCCTTTTCTCAAATTCTGCCCAACTTAAAAAGTCAACTTTAATCCCTAAAAAGTCAAACTTTTCTAAGTCTCCAAATTTTCACACTTTGTCTCTTTATTTCTTGATTTTCAACTTCCTTTTCAATCATCTCAATCATCTCAATCACTTAAACTTTCATAACCATAACTAATCTAATCAAATCTCGAAGCCATCAAAACTAATTAATTCTTTTCTCATTAATTTTCTTAAGGCACAAACTCATCTATAACACACTTCATATTCGAAAACACTTAGTTCAATTTATTTTAATTGATTCTAATTTCCACCAAAATTTGGGGTCCAACAAAATAACCCTACAAGGTATTATAGACGCTCAAGTTAAGTATGATGATATTCACAAGAGTTGGGTTCAGAATCGTGACCCAACATGTTAAATAAGACATTCAAATTCTTTTCAAGCTAAGAACCAATGAAAAGTATATATTTGCAGATTTAAGACCTTTACTAGTCATTGGAGCCAAAAATCAGATGTTACAATGGCTAGTTCCAACGTAGTAGTCGATCACTAGGTCATATTAGCTTACCAATATGCATTTAATGCATAATACTCATTATTTGTTGCATATTGTTTACCACTAGGCCTTATTGGTTAGGTAATATGTCTTCTAAAGGGACATTGATTGACCACATCAGTATATTAGTCAACCAATGTTTCAATAAACACTTCAATTACACATTTAACTTACATTGATTGATCACCAATCTATATTAGTAGACCAATCCCCCAAAAATATGATTTTTAACAGTTTCAAATGTTTAAACTCGATTTATTGGTGTAATTATAATTTAAAAATTTTTAAAATGTCCCTAAAATAATTTTTTAAAGATAAAGAAGCTTTTCTTAAAAAAAAAGCTTCAATATCTCTTGAGAATAAAAAAACTCATGTAATAAAGTAAGATGAAATATTTATGCATGGTGAGCCTTTAAGATTACCAAAGTAACAAAAAGAGATTACAATTAACAATATAAAATATAGAATGACCTTAATGTACTTTAATCTTCTTTTGTTCTTAACTTGATCTTCACTTTTAAAATTGCAAACTTCAAGTTTCCATTATTAACTTCATGAATTTTCTTCTTGAGTACTGGATGTGTCTTATCCATATATTGCTTCTCATTAAAATAATAAACTCATAATTAGTACTTATATTTTATTACATCAAAACATCGACCATAAACTTCCTTGGTTTAATAATCTCTCACTTTTTTAAAAATGAGAAACATTTATGATATTGGAGAACAATAATAAAATTAAGCACACAACTAGGATAATTATTATATTTTAATTAAATATTAAGAACAAAAGAAATATCCACATTTGTAGATTAACTTAAACATATCATAAATTTTCCTCAAACATAAGATATAACATAAAGTATGAGGAATCTTAAAATCACTCCCCTGAAAGTCATCACGCCACCTCAATCTAATGTCACTAATCTTTCTCCACATTTTTTGAATCATAGAAAAGAAATCAATAGTCCAGAAAAAAGTGTCATGGATTATATTAAGGTAGAAAATCCCCAAATTTTAATAAAAAATAATTTCCAAAACTCAAACTCAATCAAAATGCTAATAATTAAGTACAATTGGATAAAAATATATTAATTAAACCCTTAATTGCATTTACAAACAACCAATTTCAAAAAAGCACAAAAATTAAAAATTCCCAAATTTAGTATTGTGCCTATGTTAAAAAGTTCAGTTGGAGCAAAAAACAATTTTTGAATGGGACTATCATTGGAATTGCAAAAAAAAAACTTAATTGAAATATCCAATCATTAATTTCATAAAAGAGTGTATAATTTTGAAAACCCCAAAACCAGGAATACTAGTAGAATAAATTACTCAAATTTGAAACCCTAAAATAACAGTTATGATGCAATCATACTTGATTATTAAATAGCTTATATGAATCATGTAATTTTATAAAAATAATTTCAAGAACACAAACTTCATCAAAATGTCCTAAAATATAGAGGAATTAGGATTTATCCAAATAATGTATATGAAGTTTAAACTAAAAAGTAAGCCCGAAATATGAATAATGTCAATTAGCATGGTTTGGGGTAAGGTTTGGAGAGTTTAGGACCAAAAAAATTACATATCATGAAGCATAAATGAAAAGATGAGAAAAAAAACTTAAAAAGTGGATACAAGTCAATTAACTTAAGTTATTAGTTGAACAATGTAGGTCTGGTTGCCTCATTCTTATAACAAACTCTATGGAACTCAATTTTTCTCTCTTGGAAGGGACATTGGTTGACTAGTACTTTATATTGGTTGACCAGTGGGAGCTTGTGGTCAACCATCCATACAACTAAACTTCATACAAACTCACTATAACTTGAAAGAATTGAATTTTCTTATTTATAAGTGATATTGTTCGATCATGGAGCTATATTGGTCAACCAGTAGGGGCATGCAGTTGACCATTATTTCAATTAAACTCCTTACAGATTCATTAGAAAGGCAAAAAGATATAGGCAAAGGACATTGGAAGAGTAATTGTCACAAATACCTTAAGGACCTGAAGAGTGGAAAGATTCTATCTTCTTCTTCAGGTATAAGTGTTATTGAGATTAACCTTGCTGCCTCTATTTCTGATTGGGTATTGGATACCGGATCTTGTGCTCATGTTTGTTCAAATATGTAGACACTAAGGATAGGAGGATGTTTGGAAAAGGCCAAGCGCAGCTGCACATCAAGAAAGGTGCAAGTGTTACAGTCGTTGCTGTAGGGTGCGTTGAGTTGCATTTGCCCAATGAGTTTGTAATGGAAATTAAATGTGTATATTTTGTTCTGTCCATCTCTCGAAACATTATCTCCATTTCTTGTTTAGATAATGATTTTTTTTTCTCCTGTACCATCTCAAATAGAACTTGTTTGTTTTATAGAGATGGTTTGTTTTATGGACCTTCTTGTGTAAGAATGGTATACACTTGCTTGAGATGGATAAATAGGTCCTTAATGTTAATAAAAAAAGACTCAAGACTTGTCATGAGACTATTACTCTCATGTGGCATTGTCACCTAGGTCATATAAATAAGAAGTGCATTAAGAAATTGCAAAAAGTTGGACTTCTTGGTCAATTCAATTTGGAATCAATTGGGACATGTGAATCTTATCTACTTAGCAAAATGACCAAGATGCCCTTCACTAAGAAAGGTGAGAGGATAAGTGATTTATTGGGTCTAATGCATAGTGATGTATATGGACCAATGAGTACCAATGTCTGGGGTGGCTTTCAATACTTCAACATGTTTACTGATGATTTCGGTAGCTATGGTTATGTCTATTTAATGAGACACAACTCTGAATCTTTTGAAAAGTTTAAATAATTTAAGAATGAAGTTGAGAACTAACTCGACAAGAAGATTAAAGTCTTGCAATCATATCATGGAGGCGAATACTTGAGTCATGAGTTTGGACTTTATCTTAGAAAGTGTGGGATCATCTCACAACTCGCCCCTCCTGGAACGCCATTGTAGACTGGTGTTTCTGAGAGGCAGAATCGAACTTTTTAAGACATGGTTCGATCTATGATGAGTCAAACCAAACTTCCAATCTTATTTTGGGGATATGCGCTTAAAATTGCTACATTCACACTAGACATGGTTCCATTAAAGTCTGTAGAAAGGAAACCATATGAGATATGGTTTGGCAAAGTGCCTATAATATCTTTTCTAAAAATTTGGGGTTGCGAGGCATATGTCAAATGTTTAATGTCTGATCAACTTGGCCCTAAATCAGATAAATGCTTTTGTGAGGTATCGTAAGGAAACTAAATGATACTACTTCTATCATAAGTCAAAGAACAAAGTATTTGTTGCTCGATATGGTGTGCTATTGGAGAAAGAGTTTCTTACAAGAGGAAGTAGTGGGAACAATGTTAGACTTGAAGAAATTCAGGAAACACTACAAGATAACGAGGCCAATAGGAGACATATTGTCCCACTCCTAGATGCTTTTGTCAGTAGGAGTTAGGTATAACCAACTCCACAAATATTTGTGGAAGAGGCTCATGACTAACCTCCAATCGAATCGACACAACTCGAAGTTGAACTTGAGCCACAAGGAGTTGTGGAGGAAGGTCAACCAGACGTATTTTTGCTGCAAAGGTCAATTAGGGTAGTCCATGCACCTGAGAGGTATATGGGACTACACGATGTGAGGGTGTTGGACACTAAAGATCCATTGACTTATAAGGAAGCGATGGAAAGGCCAGACTCCGATGAATGGCTTGGAGCCATGAAATCCGAGATACAGTTCATGCATGACAACTAGGTTTGGAACTTGGTTGATCTTCCTATTGGGGTAAAAACCCATTTAAAACAAGTGGGGTTTTCAAAACGAAGACAGACATAGATGGAAATTTCACTAATTACAAAGCACGTATGCTTGCAAAAGGTTTTAGACAGATTCAAGGAATTGATAAGACCTTCTTGCCCGTAGCTATGTTTAAGTCAATTCGGATCCTTCTAGCAATTTTTGCTTTTCATGATTATGAAATATGGCAAACGGATGTCAAAATTGCCTTTCTAAATGGGGATTTAGAAGAGGATGTGTTTATGTCACAACTAGAAGGTTTTGCTGATCCAAAAGTTTCTAAGAAGGTGTGTAAGCTTCAAAGATCCATTTATAAATTGAAGCAAGCATCACGAAGTTGGAATAAGCACTTTGATAAAGAGATCAAAAAGTTTGATTTTGTCAAGTGAGAGGAAGAAACTTCTGTGTACAAAAGCATTAGTAGGAATGCAATAGTCTTCTTGGTATTGTATGTGGATGACATACTTCTTATTGAAAATGAAATTCCTTTATTAGAGTTCATCAGGTCCTCATTGATGAAGGTATTCTCAATAAATAATTTGGGCAAGGCTGTCTATATCTTGGGTATTAAGATCTATAGAGATAAATATAAGAGGCTCATTGGATTGAGTTAGAGTACATATATTGACAAAGTGTTAAAGAGGTTCAACATCCAGGATGCCAAGAAAGGTTTCTTGCCTATGTCACATGGTAACTATCTCGGCAAGGATAAGTGTCCTTCAACACCTAGTGAGCTGGATATGATGAGTAGAGTTCCATAGGCTTTGAAAATTGGCTCTACCATATACACCATGATAAGCGCTCACCTTGATGTATTACATGCTCTGAGTATGACTAGCAGATATCAGGCTACTCCAGTCTTAGTGCATTGGACTGTAGTCAAGAATGTCCTTAAGTACCTGAAAAGGTCTAAGGTTATGTTCCTTGTCTATGGCAGGGATTTTGAGCTCATTGTAAGAGGTTACACTGATGCTAGTTTCTAGATTGATTGTGATGATATGAGATTGCAATCGGGGTATATGCTCATCCTCAATGGAGGAACAGTGAGTTGGAAAAGTTCCAAACAAGAGACCACAACTAATTCCACCATCAAGATCGAATACATAGTTGCTTTTAAAGTAGTCAAAGAGGGATGTTGGATCGATAAGTTCATCTCCGAACTTGATATATTTCCTAGTGTCGCTGGACTAATTGAGCTCTATTGTGATAATAATGGAGCTATTGCTCAGGCTAAGGAACTTAGGTCACACTAAAGGTCCAAGCATGTTTTATGACATTATTGAAGTAAATCACTTGTTAATATAAGAATCATGTAAAGTATACAAAATACACAAGAAGGGGGTTGAATTGTGTAATCTTTTCAAGAATATTAATCTTTTGAGATTTCTTGAATATCTTTACAACTTTCAGATGAATATCAAAGATACTAAACTAAAGTTGATAAGTATTTGAATCGCAAGTAATTTTATCTACTCGTCTAACAACAATAAAATTAGTGTAAGGGTTAGAGAATGGACGTTGTGATTTTATACTGGTTCACTCTAAACCTTGGGCTACGTCCAGTACTCAGAGTTTGTCTGAGATTTCACTATACTCTTCAACTTTACAAGTATTCTTTCTTCCCTTCTAGAGCCTCTTCAGGTCTCTTTCACAAAGTATTCTTTCTACTATCTTAGCCTCTCCAGGATCTAGCCTTTTCTTCCTCTCTCTAAGAAAGATATTTTGAGCTTTTCGTTACAGTAGTATTCGCTCTCTTGTTTCGCACTTTGAATATATAATTTTCTAAGTATTGTACAATCAGAGTTTTCTCTCTTGTAAAAACGTTATTTTAGTCTTCGACTAGGACTAGTATTTATGGCCTAAGTCTTCAACCGTCTTCTTGAGAAACTGCTTCTTGAGTCTTCTATAAACCGTTATTTGGTTGAGTTCTGTAACTAACTCCAACTCACTAACTATCCGACGTTCTAGGGTATCTTCCCTTTTGTATTGTCTGATTTTGTCGCTTCGTCTGTGTTTGCACTTCATCTGTGTTTTTGTGCTTCGTCTGTGTTTTACGTTTCGTCTGTGTTTTGCATTTCTTCTGTGTTTTGCGCTTCATCTGTGATGACGTGTATCGTTTGTTGTTGACGTATTGTCTGGGATAACTAAGTGTTACTTACATTTTTCTACACACTTATCAAACTTGTCAAAACAGTTCATACATTTCGAAGATTATTATTATTTGATTGTCGCCAAAATTAATAGAAGTAAAGTCTTCTTGACTTAATAGATATCATATAATACGAGAGATTGTAGAGGACGATGATATAAAGGTTTGCAGAGTTGACTCAGTCAGGAACACAACCGACCTGCTGACAAAACCTCTTTCTCAGGACAAACACGTAGTTCACACTACATCAATGGGGATTAGATACATTGGTGATTGGCTTTGAGTATACTTTTCTTTATGCATAAAGACGTATTTTGTTTATGAAGCAACACTTATTTAGAGCTTTTATGCATAGAGATGTATTCGGATTGGCTCTAGTTCAAGTGGGAGATTGTTAGTGTTATGATCTAGAAGCCAATCATTAGATAGTTGTATTCTAACAGTTATGTTCATGAATTGGGTGGTTTATATCATTTTGTTCCATGAGTTTTCATTATTTATGGATTATTCAAGTTGAGGACTCGGATTGTAGAACCCTGTAATGGAAAATAATGATTACTCTGAAATGTCGCTAATATTGGTAATTAACATGGAATATTAATTGACCACTGAAAGATTAGTATGTGGATTAAATGATGATGATGTTTTACCAACCATTCAATAAGGAGTTATGGGCTTAATCACACATATACATAATGGAGATTATGGTATTGGATAAACCCTAAATGATACATTATTAGGATTATGTTTATGTCATTAATGTTTCACACGTGTCTTGAATTCTATGGTATGAGATGTTCATTTTCTTACATGATAAATGTGTATTTGTAGGCATTGTCCAACGCTAACCATAATAGGTTGCTATACAGATAATGCCACAGCATGCGTGACTTATGTGGAGGATAAATGTTCATCAAGAATGCTGTTGTCCCTCATATATGATATGAGCGATAATGTCTATGGGCCCTTGATAAAGTAATATTGTATGCATACAATATGATTAAGAAGTTAATCATATTTATGATTTACTTTGGAAAATCAAGAAAGAATAAATTGGAAAGAATAACATACTCCAATCTTACATTTGTTCAGGATATTATGAGACAAAAGAATTGGCACGAACAAGTATTACTTCGGGATTGTAGATTGTGTACGATACTTATCATCTGTGTCATTTGAGTAATTATAATTTATTTTGCTAGATACCGCTTATGATGTATATAACTAAGAGGGGCTTTAATTTTATTGTTAACATGACATAGATCCCAATGGATCACACTAGAAAAGATTTAATTAGAAAAGGGAAATTAATCTAGTATATCATATGGAGATATGAATATGAAGATAAAATTAATTATAAGTGTTATAATTATTTTGGTCATCATATCGTATTAGAATAAATGTTATTAGATAACAAATTTAATCCTAGATGAATTTATATGATATGTATCACATGTCATATAAAATTAATGCTCAACAAATTAATGCATATAATTATATGGTATAGTTAAATGGCAATTGGGTCAAATGTTTAATTATTTTGAAACATAAGATAAATGGCAAAGTGACTATTTAAATGAAAATTTGCATTGCCAACCTTGCAAGAACAAGAGGTTTCCATGAAATTAATGTAAAGATGTGTTTAAAACCTCATGACTAAGTTATCCTTTCATTTTATTTCGTGGCTTTATTTGCACAAGGGCATTGTATACAATTAAAGAGGCTTTTAATTAACCCTAATTTGTCCAAAAGGGAGAGGACTTTTCGAGGATGTGGTTTTCTAGCTACTATTGTTTTTCATCTTCTTCTCTCCCACAATTTCAGCCTTTTCTTTTCTCTTTTGTCTTCCTCCAAGCTATCGATTTTCTTCATCCTTCTTACAAGACGAAAAAAACTTTGTCATTTAGTTCATGTGTTGAGCAATTAATCACCCATCCTTTTTTTTAGGGATTTTCTAGGATCAAAGCTAAGCCATTGAAGTACCATCTAAAATTGGGAAACATTGGGCTTTCTAATCAATCTTTGGTGGAAACTTTGGAGTGCATCTCATTTGGTGCAAAGGAGGTGAAGCTGTAAGCAAGGATCTGAAGTTGTGAGTAAGGAGGTGAAACCGTGAGATCTTTTATTTGGTTTGAAGACCAAGTTCAAGGTATAATGGTTTATATGCTTTGATTTGTGCTATTTTGGTTTATGAATTGGTTGCAAGACAAAATCATTGGGTTCTTTTTGGTTTTTAAATTTTTTGTTTAACCCACTTCAGCCCTCACAAAACCTGCATAATATGTCTTTTAAAGGGGTATTAGTTAACCACATCATCATATTGATTGACCTATGTGTCAACAAATACTTCAGTTAGACATTTAACTTACATTAATTGACCACTAATCTATATTGGTCAACTAATCCTCCAAAAAATACAAATTTAACGATTTCAAATGCTTAAACTTGACATTTTTAATGCAATTATATTTAAAATAACTTTTAAAATTTCCCTAAGAGAATATTTGAAAGACTAAGAGGCTTTTTCTTCTAAGAACAAAATCTTCAATACCGCTTAATGAATGAAAAGACTCATATAATGAAGTAAGATGAAAAGTTTAAGATTAACACAGTAACGAAACGAGATTACAATTAACAATACAAAATATATAATGACCTTGATGTGAATTGATCTTCACTTTAAATGTTGCAAACTTTAACTTTCCTTTATCATCTTGATCAATTTTCTTCTTAAGTTATAACTACATCTTATTCTTATATTACCTCTCACTAAAATAATAAACTAATTAGTAATACTTATGTTTTTTTATCATCAAAACACCAATTGGTACCTATCTTCATTCAACAAGAGTCTATCTCTAATACCAACTGAGGTAAAACTACCTATAATTAAAAATTCAGATAATCCACAAATAATTTTTGAAATAACCCAAGAAAACTAAATATGATATATTAATAAAATTGACTCATTGGTTATAAAGAATCAAAATCTAAATCCATTGACAAATTAAATAGCATAAAGAAAGAATTCTTTGATAAGTTCAAAGTTTAACAAAGAATAAGAAAAAAAAAACACTCATGACTATCAACAAACAAAGATGTCAAAAACTCCTTTAAATTGAAAACAAGCATTCGTTAAATAATAGTTTAAAATATATTTTAAAGTAAACATGAATTGAAATATGATTGTGTGTTAGGTCATATTAGCTACAAAAATTCTAAGGCTAGTGAACATTGTCTTGAACACACTTATGACTAAGATCATGAATCCTTTTGTAATTTTATTATGTTAAACATAGTTTGGAACATACTCATAGCTGAGATTGTGGATCTTTCTATAACTTCATAAAGTTATATATAACTTGGGACATGATCGTGTTAGAGATTATGACCTGAAACTTATTTTTCTTAAAAGTTTCACGAGCTAGTATATTATTGGGTTATGTTCACATCTACGCCTTATCCAACCTTATATTGTATTAAGTTAACCAATAGTTGGTCTTTATGTAGGTTCAATATGCCTCACAAATTAGTTCTGGAAGTGCTTTTTAAAGATTAGGCTAGTACACTACCATCTTGTATTGACATCTAAACCTTCTCCATCCTTAAAATTAAGTTAATTAATACTTATTCTTTGATATGAGCAAGATCCCTACCGTATAAATCTTTGAGCCAAGTGCACCTATTGAAATATAGTATATTGATAATGAATATCGAGTGTAGATCCTAGAAAGACTACAAATACTAGTAATTATCTGTCTATTACCTAATTAACAAATTAAAATGATGATTTAATTTAAATAATAAAACTAAAGTAAAATTCAACATAAGTAATTACTAATAACCAAATTGCTCAAAGATCAACCAAACCAAATAACAGTACCTAGGTAAAGAATTCCTTTTAGACTTATTAAGCTAAAACCTTTTATTATGCAATCATGAAAATTTCTATCTTATTTTAATATCTTTTTCACAACTATTAACACCTAATCCTTAGTTAATTAACTAAAACCTCTTTCTAGTTAAAACCCCTAAGATTACATTAATCTATTCATAAATTTCACTTTTAGGTTTTACCCTAATCAAGAGAATTTATGTCTACCTTGAAGTGAATCACAAGTTAATAAAATGATAACTAAACAAACAAGAAGGGGGGGTTGAATTGTATACACTTTTTAAATGTTACCCTCTTTTTAAACAAATAAGATTGTTTAATCAGATTACTGAAACACAAGTATGTGAGAGTA
>JANPWU010000006.1:19150005-19164455 GCA_024707465.1 Erythroxylum daphnites
ATGTTATGTTATGCATTGAAAGATGTATGACATTGTGATAAAGATTGAATTGTGAGCATGATTATGCTATGCCTTTTGTCATGGCATTTTGATTAAATTGAAAGAAGAAAAATCACGAGAATATGAACTTGCGATTGATTGATTTGAGCATGAGATTTGATTATGTTTAGGAAAGAGTGGAACCGTTTCGTAGTCATGTGCACGTCGACGTAAAGCTTTCTCCCGGCTGCTCACATGTGGCCCACGAGATTCGAAAAGTGGGCTCGTTTTGTTCACAAAGTAAACTTCGATTTCTCTGTTTTGTTCACGGAACCCTCGAGCCAAATTGTGGGTGCATTTGCATTTTGATGTGTTAAGTTATGATGTGAATTGTGTGTTATGCTTAGATGATAAATGACATCAAATGTGTTTAATGAGATGATGTATTGAATTATGAGATGTGTATGGAAATCATGATTGCTAAGATTCATTATTGGTTTATATGCATATTTGTACATATTTGATTGTGTAGCTCATTGCCAATGGCTATGAATAAGTTAGCCACTGAGTTGTGTAGCTCAACCTATAATTTTCGTCCTCAAGTGCAGACCGAGAAGAGTAACGACCCTTGCAAGGCATTCGGATACTCCAAGAGAGCTAGGAGTCTTTTGTATTTTGTATTAAGTTAGTAACTTTTGGCTAGCTTTATATGCATATCAAACATGAGCATCTTTTGTATTTTGTATTAAGTTTATGTATGTGTTGATATGTAAGTAAAGCTTGTTTAAACATTGCTTTTGTTTTCAAATGAGAATTAGAATTGAGAAGTTCTTCTTGTATGATTATGTTTCTTTAAAGTTTGCGAATGATGGATGTGCTTATCCTTGGTTGAGATTGCCAATTTTTGTTAGTGTTAGAATAGCTTGTTGAAATTGGGAAAATTATGGGTGATGAATCCTTTGGAGTTGAGTTTCAATGATGTTTTTAGTAATTAAATGGATTTGATTTGGTTTTTGGCACTCTAAAGGTGGTATTGGAGAAGAATATGAGGAAAGGGGATGTTAGGATGGGTTTAGGATCATTTGGAGGGGTTTTGGAGGGTGAAAATTTTGTTACACCTGAAGGTTACATAGTCTGGCCGTTTAAAATCACATAGCCCGTGTGTTTTCAGCGTAGGAACACTGTTACACCAGAAGGTTACATGACCTAACTATGTTAGGTTACACGGCTTGTGTGTTTTGACCCTCTAAACGACATAATTTCAATTTTGTGTCATCACAAAAGTTGTATCTCTAGATGTCTTCTTTCCAATCATCCAAAAACGAATCAATCCGACACCTATAGTGAGAGTTATGGCGATTGCGCCAAGGCATGTTCAATAGGAGTAAGGTCATGAACATGTTGGATTCGTTTGGCCATAACTTCTTCGTCCGACCTTCGATTTAGGTGATTCTTAAGGCGATAGATTCCTAACACGTTTTTATACCTCTCCATGAAAACTGATATACTTTGGAGTTAAATCCAAAAAGTTCTATTAAAAGGAAGCGAGGGGTCGGTTGGGAGAGCATGATTGGGCTATGAACATACTTTGGATTTTTAAGCATATCTTGAGCTATAGAACTCCGAATGAGGTGGTTCTTGTTTCTAAATAAACTAGAGACTAATAGCTACCGTTTTGTAGAAGTTAATTATGATTATTGTGATTTTATTATATGGGCTCGCCTTTGTGGCTTGAGATGTCATGAGAGTGGGGATGAGGCGATGAGGGTTAAAGAGATGTCATTAACTATAACCCTACAAGGAAACCTACTTACGCTTTTTGACTCCGGATTGATTGTTGGGTTTTGGAAACAGGGCCCAACATAACTAATTTATGCAAGATTTCTATTTTAAGATAGAATTATATAAATTTAGAGCCCTCTAATGGTCTTTTAGTCTAGCATATTCAATCTGCTTCAATTGATTATTACGAGGGAAACTAAAACAAAACTTTTGAGCCTTATTAAGTAGCTATTGAGTGACCTTAATTTGCATGGAATTTGCATTAGAGATAACTTTGATAGATTGTTTAACCCTTATTAGCTTCTGCATAAGTTGATAAGATTTTAAACCAACTACATTAAGGTTGCAGCAAGATTCCATAAGTTGCATGAAACCCACCTACTGAGAGAGGCCATTAAAGAATCTGAAAGGTCCCCTGACTTCTTCATAGCATGGAGATTTTAAATGCAGATGAATGAGTGGTTTGAAAAAGAATTTTCCCCAAATAGAGCAAATTAATGAGGATACTCCGCTAGCCAATCTCGATTAACCAAAGCTTGATCAAGCTTTTTCCTTATCAACATATGTCTTTGTTGCTTGTTAGACTAGGTGAATAGCCTCCCTTCAAATCTTAGATAAGTAAAATCACTATTTATACTTGTAATTCAATATCATGAATTTTTCGTACAACATGCTTTGTTGCCTACAAGCAATTATCCTCAATGTATGATTCATAACTAGATTATTATCTTTAAGCAAGCCATGAAAACTCTCATATATGTATCATTGAATAAATCAATCAATTCAAATAAGCCTTGGTCGAGTGTGTACTTTAATTAATATGAACTTGCATCTATTTTAAATTGAGTACTAACATCTTGTATAAAATTTATATAAGTTACTCTCATACTAATTAAGAAAAGAAACTACCCTATCACCATCCTTATATCAAATCACACTATTCATAATGTAAGCTTTCCCTATAAAATGGCAACAATAATACATATAACTTCTCCCATCACATTTATCAGACATTAAGTTTGTTAGTTATTATTAGGATACCTCTACATGAAATGAAAACATACTTTGGATTTAAACATCTTCATAATAACAATTCACCATTATATAAATATTTACAAATCTTTTATTCAAGTTAGCATGCCAATTTACTATTTGGTAACCATAAATGTATATTTATTGATTTTTACCCCTAATTTCTTCCAAAAATCATTATTCTAAAAGTAATAGTTAAAAAATTCATAGATATATTTACATGTCTTCAAGTTGTTTGGAGCATCATAAATCAAATATACATTTAGAAGTGCTTTCCAAATATCATAGGTAAACTTGTAACTAAAGAATGGGTGATCTATATTTTGTTTAGCATTTCTACATAGTGAACACCAATTGGTGAGGTTAAAAAATTTAGCAATATTTAGCAAGTTTGTTAATAGTTGGTGTAATATCCCAGATCACCTGCTTACAGATATTGTCCATTTTGGGCCTTGGCCCAGCCAAGCCCTCACGGTTTTGCTTTTCCCGAGACCTTCCCAAGAGGTCACCTATCCTAGAACTATTCTCACCCGAGCACTTTTAACCTTAGACCCATCCTAGAACTATTCTCACCCGAGCACATTTAACCTCAGAGTTTCGATGGGATCTGGTCCATTAGGCCATGGAAAACGCGTCTATAAGAGAGAGGTATCCGTATCCTTATAAGGCGTACTTCGTTTCCCTCTCTAACCGATATGGGATCTCACACTGTCCACCCCCCTTAGGGCCCTGTCCTCTTTGGGCCCCAGCCTAGCTGACACAGTGGTTTAGGTACTAGCTTTGATACCACCTATAACATCCCAAATCACTCACTTACAAATTTTGTCCACTTTGGGCCTTAGCCCAGCCAAGCCCTCATGGTTTTGCTTTTCCCGAGGCCTTCCCAGGAGGTCACACATCCTAGAACTACTCTCACCTAAGCACATTTAACCTCAGAGTTCTGATGGGATCTAGTCCATTAAGCCATGGAAAACGTGTCTGTAAGGGAGAGGTATTCGTATCCTTATAAGGCGTACTTCGTTCTCCTCTCCAACCGATGTGGGATCTCACACTCTCCACCCCCTTTAGGGTCAGCCCTCTTTGGGGTCCAGCCTAGCTGGCACATTAGTTCAGGAAGTGGTTCTGATACTATTTTGTAACACCTCGGATCACCTGCTTATAGATATTCTCCGCTTTGGTCCTTGGACTCTTGGAAATAATAATTAAGCCCCTTAACTTCATAAAATTACATATTGGTCCTCCAAGAATTGAAAACTACTATTAAGTCCTTTAACTTCTAACAATTGCAAATAAGCCTTTATATACTTCAACTTTTCCAATTAAGCTTTCTAAGTGTCCCATATGTCTATAAATCATATCTATTCACCTCTACGGCATTAGAACATATTTAATTCGACTACCATGGTCATATCCATCCAATAGACTCATTTTTACACACTTAGAAGCTTACATGTTAGAAATCTCCAAAATTTCGCATACCGATGAACTCTAAGTTCATGTAAGGACATATAACATTATAAATTTTTACATATATATCCAAGAAACTTAAATACATATTTGAATTCATACACAACCATGTATATATCAATATACAACAGCATCTCCAAGTATCGACCAATACAAAAAGGCTCAAAGAGTTCGGTGTTACAAGTCATGATACCAAGAGTGTGAGATCCCACATCGATTGGAAAGGAGAACGAGGTACGCCTTATAAGGATACGAATACCTCTCTCTTATAGACATGTTTTCCATGGCCTAATGGACCAGATCCCATCGGAGCTTCGATGTTAAATGTACTTGGGTGAGAGTAGTTCTAAGATGGGTGACCTCCTAGGAAGGCCTCGGAAAAAGCGAAACCGTGAGGGCTTGGCTGGGCCAAGGCCCAAAGCGGACAATATCTATAAGTAGGTGATTTAGGCTATTACAGGTAGTATCAGAGCCGGTACCCAAACAGTTGTGCCAGCTAGGCTGGACCCCAAAGAGGGTTGGGCCCTAAGGGGTGGAGAGTGTGAGATCCTACATCGGTTAAAGAGGGGAACGAAGTACGCCTTATAAGAGTACAAATACCTTTCCTTTACGGAAGCATTTTCCATGACCTAATGCATCGGATCCCATCAAAACTCCGAGGTTAAATGTGCTTGGGTGAGAGTAGTTCTAGGATGAGTGACCTCCTGGGAAAGCCTCGGGAAAAGCAAAACTGTGAGGGCTTGTCTGGGTCAAGGCCCAAAGCGGACAATATATGTAAATGGGTGATCTGGGATGTTACAAGTAGTATCAAAGCTAATACCCGAACCATTATGCCAGCTAGTCTGGACCCCAAAGTGAGCTAGGCCCTAGGGGATGGAGAGTGTGAGATCTCGTATTGGTTGGAGAGAGGAATGAAATACGCCTTATAAGGGTACGAATATCTCTCCCTTACAGACGCGTTTTTCATGGCTTAATGCATCGGATCCTATTGGAACTTCAAGGTTAAATGTGCTTGGGTGAGAGTAGTTCTAGGATGGGTAATCTTCTAGGAAAGCCTCGAGAAAAGCAAAACCGTAAGGGCTTTGCTGGGCTAAGGTCCAAAGCGAACAATATTTATAAGTGGCTGACCTGGGATGTTATAGTTGGTAGTTTATTCTTTATGGCAAGACATAAGTGATGGAAGCTAGTGGAAGAAGGTGGTTTGACCACATCACTGTCGTCTAAGGTATTAGTGCTAGATCACATAATAGTAGCTTTTTGCATGAATGATTAGTAAACCTACAATTAGAAGCATGTTTCCAAATGAATTTATCTTCATCTGTACTAATTGTAGTCTAAATAATCTCATTCTTCAAGATGATGGCAATATGAATTTGTTTAGTGTGTTTATAGCTCTCCTTGTTCAAAAGTGCAGATGTCACTAATGCTTCTAGCTAGATAATTGCTCTAAGAGGTGACGCTTCAATCACATTGTCCAAAGGACCCACAGATAAACAATTGTTATGCTAGAAACTGATGGATTCTCCATTTCTTATTAGTGCAATGAAATCAAGTTTGAACCTATGTCTTATCTTGAGTATTGCTTTCAAAGTAAAAGGGGGATAATGCTTCACATCTAGGCCCCATATGCTCCTGTTTTTCATGAAGTAGTTGTGTATCCACTTATACCAAAGGGATTATTTATCAGAAATAAGTCGCCACAGCCTTTTGGTGAGCATGACAGTACTCATGACTTTGAGAGAGAAAATACAAAGGAGGATATTAAACTATATTGACTGACTTAGTAACCATCATTATTCAATAAATAGGCCAGAGAGCCCATTTATAACTGTCCCTTGTTTAATTTAAAGTTTTCTATTATGCATATCTCCAACTATATATATGATAGTTCAATTGAATGTCAAATTGATGGACTTGCTCGTAGAAACCTTTTAAAGGAAAAGGGAAGGGTACATGATATACTTGATACTTAATGCTCTTACTTTGCTTTTAATAAACATTGTTAAATGTTTGATCTTAAAAATTGTTAAAATTTTTGATTTACTTTTAATAAAATTAGAATTAACAAAAGAGAATTTCAATTTTATAAAGATTAAAATAAAAATATCACACCATTCATAAAAACATAATGTTGTTTTTAAATATTACAAAAAATGAAGTTCAAATATTCTCTATATACAAATAAATAATTTAGCTATGTAAGTTCAAATATAAATCAGATACTAAGCTCAAATTACAATTTTTGAGGTTTTTTTTTCTCAAATACTTAGTGAGAAGTAAGTTTTTGTTTATGTTTCTTTGGCAATAAGGAAATTTGATTAGGGCTGTAAATTAGATATTATGGTTTGAATTGCAAAGAACATTGAAATTTTATTGAGTTTTAAGAATTTGTCAAAAACATAATCAAACATTAAACATAAAAAGGACAATTTATGTAAGTAACCTTGTATCCTCTCTTCGTACCTTGAAGGAACTTTCAGGTTTGGATATTACCAAAGATAAAAGCCAATTGATCATTTCTACGAGTCCTAGTCATTTGGCTTAATGGCTCCCAATTATTTTTAGTCTTCAAGTGAAACAAACTCCTTCTATGTATCTTGGGCTACTAATTGCCACTAAAAGATTACGGTACAGAGAATGCCTTCCTTCCTTTAACCCTACGTTTGGTTGTTGTCTTTATGGGTGAGAACAGTGGACAAGGCTATAAAAGTTCTGTCCTCCGTCCTATTTGTTTGCTATTCTCACTTATTTATATTCTGTTTTCAGAGGACAAGAATGGAAATTTTTGTTCCTTTCAAAACTGTGGTACAATAATTCTTGTCTTAAGGACAAAAACACAATACATAAAGAAATGTCAGAAATGCTCCTCCCTACATAAACAATTTTTTATTCTTAATTATATTAATAAAATCACCGTCATCGTCATCGTCATTGTCATCGTCGTCGTCGTCGTCGTCGTCGTCATTAATTATTATTATTTATTATTATTATTATTATTATTATTATAAATTTTAAATTTCTTCTTCTTCTTCTTCTTCTTCTTCTTATTATTATTATTATTATTGTTATAAATTTTAAATTTCTTCTTCTTCTTCTTCTTCTTCTTCTTCTTCTTATTTTATACAAAATTAATAATCTTATTATTATTATTATTATCATTATTATTATTATAAAATTTAAACTTCTTACTAATAATAATAATAATAATAATAATATTATTATTATTAATTATTGTTATTATTATTATTATTAATTATTGTTATAAATTTTGTTCTTATTATTATTCTTTTTATTATTAATTTTATTATACGAAATTAATTATCTTATTATAATTATAATTATAAATTTTGTACCTATTATTATTATTAATTTTATTATACAACATTAATTATCTCATTAATATTATTATTATTATTATAAATTATTATTATAAATTTTGTAATAACAGTAATAATAATAATAGTTATTATTAATTATTGTTGTTGTTGTTGTTATTAATTATTATTATAATTGTTGTACTTATTATTATTATTTTTATTATTTTTATTATACAAAATTAATTATCTTCTTATTATTATCATTATTATTATTATACGGAATTAATTATCTTATTATTATTATTATTAATTATTGTTATTATTATTATTTATTATTATTATAAAATTTAAACTTCTTCTTCTTCTTATTATTATTATTAATTATTGTTATAAATTTTTTTCTTATTATTATTCTTTTTATTATTAATTATTACTATTATAAATTTTGTTATAACAATAATAATAATTATTATTATTATACAAAATTAATTTTCTTATTATTGATACAATTAAAAAATTACAAATACACTTCAAATAAATATTGATAAAATTATAAAATAATCAATGAATTACATCTTTCTAATCATATTATACTACAGGGGCATTTTCGTCATTGACACTATTTTTTTGTTCTGTTCACTGCAACCAAACATATTTTTGTCTTTGAGACGTTGACAGTTTTTTCTGTTCTGTCCATCACAACCAAACGCTTCACTGTCTCCCATTTTTTTTTGTTTTGTCTCTAAATTTTTGTCCCGTTCCGTCTCTGCATACTGAAGACGGTAATCAAATGCAGCGATGACTCAACCAATTAAGACATTAATAAGGAGGTTCTTATAGAGTGTCATAATAGTTTATTTGAATACTCAAATTCTTTTTAGAATTTTCACATACTTACATTTATAATTAATCACATCTAGCTGAAATCAACATGTCAATTTTTTCTAGATGACATGCAATATTTATTGAAAATCGTTAAATCATAATTCTGAATAACAAAAAGCTTCACAAAGTTTAGATGCTGAAATTTGTATTATATCTAAAATTCATATAATTAAATCATGTTTTGCTTTTCAACATATGTGAATGTTAGAAAAACGGATTGGCCACTTCTCTATCTCTCTCATATGGCCAAAAAGTCCTAAAATTAGGGATGATAATGGGTCAGAGGCTAATCCTGCCAACCTTTTTTAAAAATTAAAAATATAAATATATTTTTTTAATTAAGTCCAAGTTTGAGTTATCTAAATTTTGGCTTATCTAAAACTCAACTCTTATGAGAATCGTCGAATCTCAAGTCGACCTGGGCTTAGGCTTAAGTCATGGACAAACTCATTAAAAACGCTTGAAAATAGCTATCCCCACCTCAAATATTGAAAACAATGAAAATGAGTTGGCGGCCACTCTTTAACCACACAGGAAGGCCAAGGAAGGAGGGCCAACCGTTGGTTCATATATCTATCGATACCATACAAACGAAATGACAGTGTCCAGATATTAATTTACATTAGTTATAGTAAGAAATTGGAAGACACAAACATAAAAGGTAAGCACAGCCATACGTTGAATGCGAGGCTATCCGTAATCTCATCCTCTCATACAGTGGCAGCTCCTCTTTGCCATACTCACTAGTCAGTCACTAGGATTACAATACTGTTACAAACTCCATGTTAGGCATTATGGCTTCCGCTCCTCTTTCTGTAGCCAAACCTACTCTTCAGGTGGCGTATTTTCCTCTTTCAGACTTGCTTCTCTTCCACTAACTACTACTTATTACACGATGCATAGAGTCACCGTGTTGTTGATGGCCGACTACATATGTACGTTCCTTTTAACTGCTTTATTTGTTTCTGTAGCCCAGTGGAAAGGCATTCGTTGAATATTCTGGACTCAGCAACTCATCTGCTTTCCTTCCATTAACCAAGAAAACCTCCGATGATTTCCTTTCAGTCGTTGCCTTCCAGACTTCTGCTGTGAGAATTTCGTCCTCGTCTTTTTTAACTTATGTATATACCTTCAACATTACTGCTAGAGATGCCTCCGCCTAAATGTTAAGAATCTGCCCTTTTACTGCCAGAATATAAATCATAATTATCAAGTACCCATGGAAGATGTTCAAATTCTAGTTAGAAATTTCTTCTGTTACAGTTGTGATAGATGATTTTAACACATCAAGAAATACTCCATATGCCAATCAGTACAGAAACTTTATATTTTGTTTGCCCATGGTAGAGTCAAGTTCGAATCAATTTACCATGAAAAATTAACCACTTTTCAAGTGTTGGCATTTGTTCACAACGAAATTACGAATCCCCTGTCATTCCAGATTCAGAAGTAATATCAAAATCTGCTAACTTGCCCTTCCATGTCCCCCAATTCCTTGGAAAGCAGTCAGTTGAGTATTATTAATTAATCTGGACTCATGATATAATACCATATATATGCATGCAAATGCAATTATACATGCAGATGGGAAGCAGCAGGGGTGGATACAGAAAAAGTGCAACGGAGGCAAAGCTAAAAGTGGCTATTAATGGATTCGGTAGGATCGGCAGAAACTTCTTGAGGTGCTGGCATGGAAGGAAGGATTCCCCTCTCGATGTGATTGCCATCAATGACACTGGAGGTGTCAAACAGGCGTCCCACCTCCTAAAGTATGACTCTACCCTTGGCATCTTTGATGCCGATGTAAAGCCTGTAGGTGACAATGGCATCTCAGTGGATGGTAAGGTCATCAAGGTTGTTTCTAATCGCAACCCCATCAACCTGCCTTGGAAGTAAGACCCTTAATATATTGATTTTTTTTTTAAACTTAAAAATTATAAAGATGATATATGATTGAGAAAAGTATACCTATTGTGATTTGTGATTGATCTCTTTTTCAATGATGTTTACATGATGTATAATGATGATGATGTGATGTTCGTTCAGGGATTTGGAAGTTGACTTGGTGATAGAAGGAACTGGAGTATTTGTAGATAGGGATGGTGCGGGGAAACACATTCAAGCAGGGGCAAAGAAGGTGCTGATCACAGCTCCCGGAAAGGGTGATATTCCAACATACGTTATAGGAGTTAATGCTGATGATTACAGCCCTGATGAGCCTATCATCAGTAATGCTTCTTGCACTACTAACTGTCTTGCTCCCTTTGTCAAGGTCCTTGACCAAAAGTTTGGTAAGCAACAATAATTATTTAATTTGAGCTGGAAGCTTTTTGAGTTCATGAAGTCAAAGTGATTGATGTTTGAACATACATGTTCAAGTTCACCTTATATATTGTAGAAACTGAATTTGAGTTGTATATATGACAGGCATTATTAAGGGCACCATATAATGTCAAAGTAATTGATGCTTGAACATACATATTTAAGTTCACCTTATCTGTTATAGAAACTGAATTTGAGCTACATGTACGACAGGTATTATCAAGGGCACCATGACAACCACTCACTCATACACTGGTGATCAGAGGTTATTGGATGCTAGCCACCGTGACCTTAGACGTGCAAGAGCTGCTGCTCTTAACATAGTTCCAACGTCTACAGGTGCAGCCAAGGCAGTGGCCCTTGTCCTCCCTTCTTTAAAGGGAAAGCTTAATGGCATTGCACTTCGTGTACCAACCCCAAATGTATCAGTTGTTGATCTAGTTGTTCAAGTTTCAAAAAAGACCTTCGCGGAAGAGGTGAATGCTGCTTTCAGAGAGAGTGCTGACAAGGAGCTCAAAGGCATCCTATCGGTCTGTGATGAGCCACTTGTTTCTGTAGACTTCAGATGCACAGACGTGTCTTCATCTGTTGATTCTTCACTCACAATGGTCATGGGAGATGACATGGTTAAAGTGATCGCTTGGTATGACAACGAGTGGGGTTACTCTCAAAGAGTGGTGGATTTAGCTGATATTGTTGCGAATAACTGGAAGTAGATTACATCCCAAGTATATATTAGTGATACAATTCATCTGGCGATCCATCCATCCATCTAATTTATGATTTTTGTCAAGCATACAAATCATATTTGGACCATTCCATCATCTTTTTTTTTTTCCCCATTCATGCAATAAGAATCTTATTAAATAAGAATCACGTTTCCTTCTTGTTCTGTGTCTTAACAATTACTCCCTCCGATTCATAATAAGTGACGTTTTAGAGGAATGCACACTTATTAAGAAAGTTAATAAAATGTCTGATATACCCTTATTAATTACATGTTTAAGTGTCTTGAAAATATAATCTGTGTAATATGTGTAATTAAGATGTGAGAGAAGTTAAAGGTTAATTTTGGAAGTAAAATTATAAACATGTATATAAAGTCAAGAATGACACTTATTTTGAATAATTAAAATTCATCTAAAACGACTCTTATTATGAATCAGAGGGAGTATTTTAACTAGACAGTAAACTAAGGGTTGGGAGTTGAGACTTTAAAAGATAAGAGAAAATCATGTACATTCAATTATTCGACATAAGCTCCACATTAATATTCACTAGAAAATGGCAAGTTCTATGGTGGCTACGCCTATCAGGACTGTACTCTGTTCTTCCCATCATGAAAGTTTCTCCTCTTGCCTATGTAATCTCCGAAAGCTTGCTTGAATCCGTCACAAATTACAATCTCAGGTCCTTCTCTAATATTTCTCATGATAATATGAACACTCATTTAATTTACGACAGTTTTGACTCCATTTCCCAGAGTGTTCACTTAGGTAAATGATGCATTGAATTCTTATTGAGTTGATGTTTCAACCCAATCTTTATTGGGATATTAAATAGGCTCGCAAGAAAGAAATGATTTCGATGTTAACATTCTAATGTCTAACTTAACGTAAGTTTAAAAGAGAAAAAGTGTAAAATTTGAAAAGATGCATTACTCTTTTTCTTACGATTGATAAGTCTTTATATAGACATGAAGATTGCATAACTTAATTTAAACGAGCCATTTCTTAGTTTTTAAGAGTCTGTTTGATTGAGGTTTTTATAATAGAATGAGACGGAACGTAACACAATTCTATCTTTTGGAAGGAGGTTTTATAATGGAATATAATGAAATGAAATAGAAGCGGAAGATTTCATGTTATGTTTTATTCTATCCTAAACAGTGAAAATGAGAAACCTTCGATTTGGAGAGTTTAGGATGAAACATAAACTAATAAATATATACTACCTAATATATATACTCTCAATAATTTTTCATGATACCAATTATTTCTTATCTTACCCTGCCCTAATAACAACCAACACAACACAATAATATTTTTATATAATTAACAATAAATTGTATATAATTAATAATAAAATTTTTATTAATAAAAAAAGAAAAATATATAAAAAAAACTTATTCTTTAATTGTTTGTTACAGTGCCGTGACATGTTTTTGGTAAGTCACAAATATATTTCTATATAAATAAAAATATAAATAAATTATTTTTAAATATAAATCAAATAGAGTAGAATAATATTTAATATAATAAATTTTATTAAATAATTGATAATAATATTGTTATATAATTAATAATAAAATAATAAAATTTTTATTAATAAAAAATATAAAATATATAAAAAATTATTGTGCAAGTCACAACCGTGACTTTAATTGTTTGTCATGGTTGTGACTTCATGTTTTTTGTAAGTCATAGGTTTTTGTTGTTTTAAAACCAAAGCATTCGATTGTTTTCGCATTTTCGGTTCTAGATTGTGTGGGAATGTTATATAAGGATATAATAGTCATTTATTATACATTACATCACATTCCATCCATCTTTCAATCAATATTTCATTACATTACATTATGAACCCTTTCATCCCTTCCAAACAATTTTTCAATATATTACATTCTATTTCATTATAAACCATTCTGTTCCGTTCTATTTCATTCCATTAATTAACATCCAACCAAACAAGCCCTAAAGGAGATGACATATAGGGATAAACCACAAGATAAAAGGGTGTGATATCTTTGAAGGATGGTTGGCATTATAGGGTGTGAAATGCAAGTTGTAAATTCAATGTTCTAAAAAATTGTTATCATTTGCCCCTATAGGTCCTTAAAGAAAATGTTCAATTCTTTTAGGGCCTGGATATTGTGTGGTGTCACCTCTTCATTAAATTTGTAGATAACATTCGTAAATATTCTAGTTGTTACACTATATCAATGCAGGAAACACTGGATTTTTGTGAAACAATTTTTTTGGAGGCCCTAGAAGCAGGAAAATAAACACTCCTTAAGAATTTATTTTTCATCTTAAGCTTAAGCGAGATAAAACCAATATAAGTCAACTTCTAAATAGCTCATAATTTTTTACTATTAACAGCAAATAAACTCAGCTGTTTAACAGCTAATAAATTGACATAATGAACTCTTAAAAAAACAACAAACAAAACACCTAATAATCTTTGACTATTCAAAGCCTTAATAATTAAAATTTCAAGAGAGTTCCATCATCTTCTATCAAATACTAGTAGCCAAGTTTAATATTTAACATCCTCCCTTAAACTTAGCTTGATCATCCCAAGCATTTTGATTAACTTCATGACCAAATTGATTTTGAGTGGCTTTGTAAAAATATCTACCATTTGATCTTCTAATGTACAATATTCAACCATAATTTCTTTATCTTTGATTAAGTCTCAAATATAATGATGTCTGATATCAATGTGTTCGTTGCGATAGTGAAAAAATGGATTCTTCATTAAAGCAATTATTGATTTATTATCTCTTCAGTTGATCATGAAAATTTCTATAACCAATATCCAGCAGATGCATGGTACTATTATTGAAAACAACTGGTTTGAAGTAACTCTTCACAAATCTCTTTGGGTTGTCTCGGATGATAACAGAGTTGCTCTCTATCTCCTTTCTGACGACCAATCTGTGTT
>JANPWU010000006.1:19188574-19200979 GCA_024707465.1 Erythroxylum daphnites
ATGGGTGCTTTGAAGCACATTTGAAGACACCACTAAAGATGACTTGTCTGAGAGATTTGAAAAAGACTGGAAAAATGTTAACTTATGACATATTTTGATATCCCATATTGGAAAATTGTGAATATGGGAGTCTCCTTAAGTTTTAAAAGGAGGGTTTTTTCATTTGGTTAATCATCCCAAAAATTGTCTATCTTTCTTTAAAGCAAAGATTTCTTCTCTCCTTTTGTAGTATTTCACTTGTATTATTTTCTGAAAATAGTAAAATATCAATTTAGTAGTGTCCGAGGAAGTAGCCATAATTGGCTGAACTTCGTTAAATTCGTATGTTCTTTAATTATCTATTTAATAGCTATTGTCGAGTATAGTTGTAATGAATTATTGTGTTATTAAATTACATGTCTAGGAAAATTCTATTTAAGAGATCGGATTTTAAGTGAAACCGTTTGTGACCTCTCCAATCTTTTCTGGGAATTTACCTGGTGTAATTTTTCAATACAATTGTTCATACTCTATTTGCTGGACAATAATACTCAGGTGAATTTATCATTAATGGTGAAAATTAACCTGAATTACACAACACTTCATACCCTAAATCATTTGATAGCTCAAACGGTGAGTGTTTCAGGTCTGGATATTTTTATTCTTCTTCTTCTTCTTGGTCATGGTCGTCTTCTTTGCCATAGCTATAAATGAAGTTACTGTCTTTGTTATTGTCCTCCGTGATGTTCTTCATGTACTGGGCGCGTCTTGGAATAGTGGGAACGGACATGTTGCTATGGTTGTACGGACTCTTGCTTTGGTCGACAACTTCTTCTTTTGTTTGTCCTTGTTCACTTTGTTTCTGACGGTGACCTATCAAAGCATGTAGCTTCAGAGAGATAGAGGTGGGCATAAGAATTTTGTTGTTCCTCAGCAGTGAAAATATTATGAGCCCAGTCCTGAAGGCGTTGGTTTTGCCCTTTAGAGCCAAGGTTTTTGTCCTCATCGTTGACGTTAACGCAGACATCACTTGCTTCAACAACCCCGTCGCTTTGTTCTTCATCTTAACTAATAATTTTCTGCTTCCTGAATATGTAAAACCAAGAATTAATGGAGTAATAATTAGTAACGAATCAAATATCGGTCAGCAGGGAAGGAATGCTCCGATTAATGGAGGGTCGGAGAACATCAAATGGTGATTACACGATAAGTCTAGGAAACGGTATCAATCAAAACCTAAACCTAAACCTGGAAGCTTCAAGTTTTGGTTGCTACTGTTAAACAGAAGGAGAAATAGGAACTGTAACCTGAATCTTTCTAAGGTACATAAGTTGTAGCAAGTTATGTATACTATAGCTAGCAAGGAGATAGATGAACCAAACACAAAGAGCTGGGATTTGGAAATGGCATGAAGGATATAAAAAAGAGGAAGTAGGGGTTTATATAGGAAAAACAAAGCGAAAAGAAGCGAAGATTTCTATTGCATATGATGTAATACATATTTCCAAATTTGCATGTGAAAGAGAAGAAAAAGGGAAGTAGTAGTCCAGTTGTCAGTACTCTCAATGGTGGATTTGTTTGCTTAATGGGAAGGATCAAGGCGCTCAAGTGCAACAGTAGACATTATTACTTACTCCTCTTTTTTCTTCCATAAAACTTCCAAACCCAAAAATGCACGCCAAATTGCCAAGATGTTGCACCTCCTCTTTCTTTGCCATTAAGTTTACTATTTTTCTTTTATCTTACATTCAATTAACTTTACCGGCCGGGGAACACTGAAAAGCAAAAGCAAGTGGAGTCGTAAGTGGTCAAGAGTCCTGTCGTGAAAGGATAAAGAAACAGACTTTTTCATCTTTGCTATTTAATTCACTATAATTTAACATATAATCATCTTAACAAAAAATCTTAAATTTTATTATAAATTATTTTTTATTTGAATTTGATATGTGAAACATTTAATAAAAATACTTTATATTTTATTATTAAATTATTATTTATAAATTAAAATATGAATTATTTTAAAATTAAGATATAACATATTTGTTAACCTAGTGAAGTCTTAACTCATAATTTTGATGATAATAAAATATACTATTGTTAACGAATTTATTTTATTGATATTAACAGCTTTATTATAATAGGATCAAACAATATAAGAATGATGAAGTTTAACAGAAGGATAAAGTGAACAAATGAGCAAGTTAAACAATCAATAGATAGAGTAAATGGTAAAGTGGATCACAAAAGCAATTCAAGTGAAGAATAAAAAATAAAGAGAAATCAAGCATATTAAGATTTAAACAAATGATTGTAATCCTTCTTGTGATCTTATTTTAGTTATTTTATTGAATGAAAAGCTCAATCCTTTCATAATCAAAAGAAAAAAATTTAATCTTTAAAGAAAACCTATTAATTTTCAGACAAAATTTATAGTAACTTTTGAAATAGTTTTAAATCAAAAATTTGCCAAAGGAATGTATTTTGATCCTTGAAAGATCTTAGAGAAGTTTGGAAAATTTATTTTTCAGATACACTAGTCGATCAATCTAGGTCAATGTCCAACCAATGTTAGGTTTTCAGGTACATTGGTTCACTAATGTATGTGAATAATAGAGAAATGCATTTTGAAAGGAAGAAAAAGCTATATCATGATTTTGTAACCACACTAGTTAGTATATTAGTCAACTAATAGGGCATATTAGTCGCCCAATACGTCTATGATAAATGTTAAATAGATTATCGCATAATTTTAATAGTATTATACTTCTTTTATATATTTTTATATGGTTTGATACTTAAAATGGTTTATATTTTGTTTCAAGTCTTGTATTCGTCCCTCAATATATAAAGAAGGAATAGATTCAAAAATATTTTTGTCAAGTTAAAGCAACTTGGGCATGATTATAGGGTAAATACTCAGAAAGTAATACCAATAGGATGTTATGTTCCATCTCATGTTTGAATATGGTGCATTTTTTTTGGAAGAATTTGTTATATGACCAAACACAACACTAATAGGGACCTATATTCCTGTTATGTTTAACACTAGGTCATTCCATTTTTTTAGCGTTTTCCAATATAGTACCATGTTTAGCCTATATTCTATAACACGGAGCAACATAGTAGCATGCTTTTGACTTATGTGGGTGGAGATTGTTATAAAAATTCTAAAGAGGAGGGTTAAGTAATATACAAGTCAACACGGTCTCGGGTTGATAAGAATTTTTTGGGAGTTATGAAGGAAACTCTGATCTCATATTAGTTATGGGTTAATAATGGGAATTGAACTCTATGAGATCTAATCTCCCATTATTTCTAAGTAGCTCATTTATGCTTAAGAGGGAGAGGCAAAAAAAGTAAGAAGATCAATTGGAAGTTGACTTAAAGCAATTGGGATAAGAAGAGAGCAACTTAGGAGAAAATCAAAATTTTCATCAACATTCAAGATTCATGACATCTCATTTCTTATTTCTTATGTTCTTTCTTATTTATTATGGGTTTCCTTTGTTTGTGTATAAACTAAATTAAGATATAGATAAAAATGGGATGAACCTTAGACTTGTTGCTTTTGAATTGATTCTTAGATTTAATACAAAATTCCATTTTGATTGAGAATTGTTCATGTTTGCTTATTGTGTTAAATTGAAATAGTGAACGTAAAAGATTCTATTTTAGATCTTATTTATACAAATTAAAGTAGTGAATGTAGAAGATTATATACATAAATAGATTAAAGCATAAATAATAAGAGTTGCATGGAACCTTAGAACTAAGACCATATAACTCTTTTAGATTAAGGTGAACGGTAGGAATTTATAGAACGGATTAATATGATCTAAGGGGATTTGAATAGAGAAAACTTTTGGCCAGTCAACTTTAGGATAAAAACTATATATCTTGTAAAAGAATATGCTTATAACTTCAAAATTCCTACCAATCTACGAAACTAGGATAATCATTAAATTGGGATAAATTTAAGCATAGGAAAGGTCTTAGGAAAATTTTACATATAGATCTTATTTATCTACTAGTTGTTTATTCTCATTTATTACTTTAATTTGGTGATTCTTTTTAGTTATCTTAGTTCATTTAATTATATCTTTAAATCAATCATTTGGTTTATTAGAATAGATGATAGGAAAATAGTTATATAGTACTGGTAGTTACAATTGTTATAGAGTTGACACTCTTAACTCATTGAAATTATGTAATAGAAAATGATAGGTATACTTAGTTATTTGTTTAGGTAAGAGTTTCGTCACCTCTTGATTATGTAGTTACCTCGATTTGGATCTTAATCTTCTTTACCTCTCTGATAAATTTCCTTAGAGATAGAAGTTGAGATTACGCAAAGTCTTATTCCATTGTCATAAGAATAAACCAAAGTTTATTTATTGTTAGGCTCAATGACCAAAGTCAATGTCGCTTTAACCTAAATATGTTTAGTCTTATAACAATGGGTCCTATTTAATTAAATTTGTGTAAATTGGATGAGTAAACTCATGATCACATGAATTTAAAGGCAGGGATAAGAATAACATTTAAGATATATTTTGGTAAGAGTTATCACCTAACGAATCTAGGATTAATATGAGATGTGTTTGATAAAGTTATTATCTACCTAATTTAAGTTCAGTTGGTTTGTTGAGCAAACTCAATGTCAACTAAATTTGAATAGGATCATAGCCTATTATAGAGATTAGGGTAATCTTTCTGAATAGTAGTAAGGGATATTATTTTAAATAAAATGTGAGAGTAACCAATTATATGATTAAAGTCCTAATCTTATTTAGTCATAGCACATAACTAATTACTTGCTTTCTTATATTTATATTATGTTCTGAGTATAAATTACCTTTGCTTAGTATAATTGATACTAAGAGTGAGTGAACAAAATTTCTTAGACATAGGTTATGACTAAGAAGAGTTTTCAAAGTTAGAAATGAAAATTGTACGTCCATTATTTGATTTTGTTATAATCCCTAATGAGGAATTTGTGATAAAGTTTTAGAGATGTGTTAACTTCATATAAATGATAAAATGTATGGACATTTTTAGTTAACTAATGTCTTGTAAACTTTGATAACATAATGTAAGATGTATATTAACATCATGATAGCAAGATAAAGGAGGCTTCATGAAGTAGAGCTTAAAGGTATAGTACCTTGATGGAATTGTTCCACTCAATTAAGCTGACTAGCATAAATATATACTACAATTGAAGGGATTTGCTATAGAATGATAATAGTTATTATTAGAATAAATAATTGCATGACTTTCCTTTTCTATACGAAATATGGTAGAGAGCATATATATCTTTATTTCATACTTATGAGTATTTGACACTGAATTTGGATTCGACATTATTATAATGTTCAATGCATGATAAGAAATATATTGTTGGAAAAAGTAGTTGATGCAAGTTTATATAGATAGTTTGTATGTGATGGATCAAGGGAGACTCTTATGCTTATCATACAAGAATAAAAAGTTGAATAACCAAGACTATTCTTTTATGTCATGTTGGTTAAATCAACATAATAAGAATCACGAAGTTTTATACCAAGATATATGTATCCTTTTAATTATAAATCGTATGAAACTTGTGAAACTTATTAAGTTGAAAAAAAAACAAAACCAACCTTTAGTGAAATGATGATGAAGTTATTAAATTGTTAAAATCTTATATATATGATGTAAGGGATGTAATAATAATTCATAAAAAGATGATACTTGTATTTCTTTGAATTTACTAATTATTTTATATAAAAGAGTCATACAAATAAAATGAAATATTGATTTAAAAAATTTGAAAATTTTAAATAGTTTAAATGTAAGTATAAATTAAGCATTGAGAATGTTGAAGCATGTTGATGAGATTGATGTGATGAGTTTTAAATTTTTCGGTTATCTATAAGGAATGAGATTCTCTAGTGAATTTTTTCATAACAAAATTCCGTAAGAGTATAGATTTATGTAAAGAGACAAGTGTAATATGAGATATTGTATGATGCAATATTTATAGTTATCCCTAATACAATAACTTTCCTTTAGTAGAACAAACTAAATCAATTAGCAATATTTCATATTAAACACTAAATGGTAAGATTTTGAAAGAATCAAAGATAATGATTTTAGGATATATGCTTAGTTAAAGCATATATTATCTGATAAGTTTAAAACTAAATTGGATAATAAAAGGTTATGAAATAGTCAAATTTTGGAATATAATCTTGTGGACTCATCGAATAAATTGTTTGTTTCAATGAACACTTATAGGAGAATGATTCTTAAAACAAGTAGTGGGAGTAACATAAAATTTGAAATGTTTAGATCTTATGACAATTCATCAAATTGGAATTAGTTCCTTTGTTGATACATTTAATATATAGTTAAAAGGCTACGAATAATGAAAGATTCACTTTCATGATGAATTCAAAAGTTTGTTTTGGAGATGATTATTAATTTATCATGTCTATAAGAAGGTTAGTAAGAGTATAGTTCTCTTCTTTAATAGGAGTATGTAACATCATATTTCTCATAAAGAGAACAATAATATGTATTTTCAATTATTTAAAATATAATTGTCTAAGAACAACTCTTCTTAGATATAAAAAGGTAACAACTTAATTATGAAAATTAGATATATAAAGATAGACTAGAAATTGTTAGCCTATTTACTCCAAGTACGTAGATAATATACCAAAGATGTTTATTATTTGAGATATCTAACACTTGTGAAGTATTAAAGATATCCATTATTCTATGTATGAATTGATATTTGAGTTCAAGGTTATGTGGATATTAACTTTATAAGTGAGTCCTGAGTAAGGTATATTTTAGTTAGAACAATATTATTTTGAGATTAGAAAGGTTCTAATGTAGCAATAGATACTATGCCATAATACTTTTTTCATTTAATGGCAATGATCAATTGGATTAAGAAGTTCTTTAATGAACTTAGAGTAGATCCTTACATTGTTTAGAAACTAATATATTGTAGAATATTAGAGTCATTAGGTATGCGAAAGGTGCTAAAGTCTCATCAAAGATCCAAGTATGTATTAAAACAGATTCTTTTGATTATAATGATAATTAAGGTGAAAATTTTAAGATTTGTGCAAGTGCTTATTATGAAGAATCTTGTAGAATTATCTTAGTAAACCACTTTCCCAATAGTAGCATGATTATCATATAGTGATACGTTATAAGATACTTAAATGATTGACTTATGCCCTATAGCCAATCGATTAGTTGTAGTTTAGCGATAAAATTATTTAAAGGCATTCTTTATCTTAAAGATATGATAAAGTTCATGGGATAAATAGACATTACAAATAAAATAATGATAAGATCATAATTATGAGATTCACATTGCATTGATGTATTATCTTTAAATTGTTTATAGTTATTATTCTATTAAGACTAGAAATTGAAGTGTAAAAAATAGCACATATTATGGTTTTACTTATGAAATAAATAGTCGATCTTATAGACAAAAGTATGAAGATACTTAAACAAACATGTCAGTACTTACTGAAGAGCAATTTCAGTGAATTGAACCTACATTACTTGTATGTTTATAAAAATTCTCATTATGATGATCGTATAAGTGATCATTTGACTAGAGATCACCAAAGTTATCTTATATATAGATTGCTATGTTTTGATACTATTTATGACCTATTCTAGTCAAGGATAACTCAGTCGGTAGTAATTGGATATATCATAAACTATATGGAGGTAGTTGACTGATCAATATAAGATTCATAACCCTAAAGTGATTAGGAAGAATGTTTCATTGTTCTTAATTAGTACTGACTAAAAAAATCTTTGGTCAAGTTTGAATGACACTTTGAAAATAGTTTTCAAATGTCATTAATTGAATTAATTATTAATGGTATAGAACTAAAATAATTGGATTCAAATAAGGTAGACATTAGTTTTATACTTTTTGACTAATCAAAACATTATATGATGAAATCATTGAATTATATGCAAAAAATATACACAGAAAGGATAGTCAAAATCACTTTGACATTCTTAAATATTTTAGTGTTCGTAATGTGTTGTTACATACCAATCTTTATATATGGATATAAATTATTTAATTAGAGAATTAAAGATAAATTAAAAGGAGTTTAGTTTATCTAATCCTAAAAATGATTTAGGGTTATAATTTATATCTATAGCCAACATATTTGAGAACCTAGCAGGTCACATATAGAGAATGGGGTTGAAAAGACAAGTATTTTAATCAAGTTAGACTTCATTCTTTATAAAGTTTGAGAAACATTATTATTAAATATGAAATATGTAATAAATAAGGATCAATATGAAATATTGGATCTTATTTGGGCATATTGGTATTTAATTAGAATTATTTGTAATCTAATTAAATTTGGAAATAATCTCTCTACTAGTTAAGGATAAGGCTGCATACTACTAAACCTCCCCAGACCCTATGTGTTAGCAGAATTTATACTGGCTATTGTTGTTTTTGTTATTGTTGTAATTCTAATTAAAGTTTTATTGAAATTGTAATTTAACTAAAATTATAAATAAACTTAAGCTCTAAGAGAGCTAGCATCCTTGCCTAACCATCTCTATAATAGTTGCAAAGTTCTCTTAATGTATTATATGAATATTGTTAGAGGCATGACACTTGTGCAGCTACTGTGATTGAGACGAGCTGATTTCAGACATGGTTCGAGAGAAACAACAAGAAAACGGATAAAGCTTTAAAATAAGATACGAATTAAGATTTATACTTTATTATAATTTATGTGTTAATCATTTGATATAATTTTAGTGTTTTTGACTTTTCAAAAATTAAAAAAGTTATGAAATTATTTCACTTCGTGCAGATCGAATCCTACTGTGATTGTTTAACAACAGCTCCAATCTTGTATTTGAAGGAAGGAATAATTAAACTCAGAGTTGACCCTTAATAGCACTGAGGTAATTACAATCCTCTAAAGAGACTTATTATTTTTTTTATGTCCAATATCTTCTAATTAGGGATATAATAACTATTAGGCTTTATCTGTCCAATAGAAGGTAATGTGTATCAGATTAATGGTAATGCAATGATATTTGAGGACAATCAATGCAACTTAGAGGCAGTTGATTCACATGGGATAATAGTAATATGAATGAGAATAAATATAGTAAGGAATAAAAATGGATATAATCATTATAATTATGATGGTTGGATAGGAAGAATGAATGATTACATTTACTATTGATAGTAGTTGATTTGTTAAAAATCTTGATAAATATATTCTAATTAATTATATTTAATTAATTATATTGTTTTATTAAAAAAGAAAAAATAACAATTTGTTAAATTTTTGTTTTACGCCAAATTTTAATATATTCTAATTAATTATATTTAATTTTAATGTATTCTAATTAATTATATTTTTTGCTAAAAAATAAAAAAATTAAAACTTTATTTTACATCAAATTTTAATATATTCTAATTAATTATATTTAATTTAACATATTCTAATTAATGATATTTAGTTAATTATATTGTTTTGCTCAAAAAGAAAAAATAAAAATTAGTTAAATTTTTATATCAAATTTTAATATATTCTAATTAATTATATTTAATTTTAATATATTCTAATTAATGATATTTAATTAATTATATTGTTTTGTTAAAAAAAGGACAAAATTAAAAATTTGTTAAATTTTTTATATCAAAATTTAATATATTCTAATTAATTATATTCTAATTAATTATATTTAACATATTCTAATTTATTATATTTAGAATATATTTAATTTTAATTAAGTATATTTAATATATTCTAATTAATTATATTTAGAATATATGTAATTTTAATTATTTATATTTAATTAATTATATTATTTTACTAAAAAAAAGAATGAATGACTTTCATTCCTCACATATTTGGGAGGTATAGAGTAATCCTCAAAACTCAGATATCAAAATATTGTTTATGCAATGATAATATATAACCAACCGATGTTTTTCATTCTTATACCTATCAATATCTTCCAATCCCATGAACCAAACATTCCCTTAGTTTGAGTTCCAATAAGTACACTAATACGGTTGTTATATTATGTACCCACCACCTATGTGGATCCATTTTATATATAATACTTTTATGGAAAGCAACCATGTGTATGTGTCCTAATCCCCCGAACATCTTAACCATTGCTTAACATTTTCTACCCATGTCCATCCAAAAGTCTCCAAATCAAATTTGATGATGTCATATATTTATTCGTAAATAGGCTTATTATTTAAAAAATTATGTACAAAAGTACAGTTGCATATCTACATCCAAACAAACTCTCAAATAAGCAATGTAAAAGGTCCTCTAAATGTGCATGCCTGTGTGTGATTTTTGTTGAGGTCTGTAACATGTAATGATACCTTAGTTACATATCCCCGATCGAACGTGAAAGGGCAAGAAACGAAGAAATGTAGAAAATACCTAATTTCGGTTCCATCTGGACTTCTAAAGCAATTTTTGAGGCCAAAACGAGCTCCAATCTCCCGGGACCTTCGTGAAAAACATTCACAGACACGCGGTTAATATCTTTCTATAATTTTCTCAAAACGTAAGCTCTCTTAACGGGTCAGAGAATCCTTATGCTTACTATTGATATGAGCAACTTCAGGTGACCTTAACCTTTATATATAGCTTTCATATCGGGCTTCCCCATCATAGGCTCGATATGGGTCCGTTCCACACTGATTGGGATCCATTTTTCACCCAAACTTCGACTCATTGATTTAGATCATTTATTGGGTCACTTTATTATCTTTATCTAGATAAAATTACAAAACTTAACCGACAAGTTATTTAAGAACCAAAAAATACAATTAGATATTGTCCAACTTTTTGGGAAATTACAAAAATGTCTAACAGTCTCCCTCTTGGACAATACTTAATTGCAGTGTTTACTTTAGTTTAAAAACTCAGTTAAGTCACGCTACTGTATTAGTTGACTAGATTTAAAAAAAATTATTTGATCCAAAGATAATGAAAGTCCATCATTCCATCCTGTAAGGCTTTTGATACCGAAAAGTATCAAATGTATGTGTCATGTCATAGATCCAATACAATCACAAATACCTAATACTTAACTAACATGAATGGGAAAATGGAGCATGGAAAAGTAGGATGATACCTTTATGGTCTAAATTATATCATCTTCATTTGTAGGTCTCAATTTCTCCAACTTTATGCTAAACCGCATATGTCAAACTGCATTAGAGAAATCTTGTTTTCTCTCACTGAATGCTAAACAGCATTAGAGAAACCTTGTTTCCTCTCACCAAATGCTAAACTACATTAGAGAAAAACTTTATGTTCTGAACTAAATGCTAAACTACATTAAAGAACCTTTATGGGATTAAAAACTTATATCCCCTTGTGTCATGTCAAACTTTATGGATATTCGTATAAAATTGTATACGTCTAAATGACATAGGCACAAGGTCAATCTGTGTATATGCCTAATGACCGTTGAATGCTTAAGATTGACACAAATCTTAAGAATTTTATATGTATTATGACAATATACGATAACATGTATTGCTAAAGATAAACGATGATCATCTTTATTAATGAACCATCATATCGTCATAATACAGCACATGTATAAATGTACATGGAGTAAACATAACAATCCCCTAACTAATAGTGTCTAAGGACGTCAATCCACCTATACTGTATACTTGTGTCACAAACACAAGCGGGCGAAGTCCTTTAGTTAAAGGATCGACTATCATTTCCTCAGTCCCTAAATGCTCCAAACCTTAATGTCATCTTTTTGTATCAACACCTTTATAACCAAATAATTGACCTTTAAATGATAAAACCCTATGATATTCTTTGTTGTTATTAAACAACACAGCAAGAAGATTACCAAAGTATAACTAAATGGGTCTAGCCACTGAATCAATCACAAATAACTCAAAAATCAAGCTTCTGAGCTAAATTGTCTGTGAAGCAGCCCCATAGCATACACTCAGCATGCATGATCGACGAAGTTACCTGTGTTCACTTGACACTCTTCCTTGACATTGTATTATCTGCAAACTTAAAACATGTAACCTTTAGTGAACTTTCAACCATCCGGACACATAGCTAAATATGAAGGTGAATTCCCTACGAGGTTTAATCTGTTGACTGTGTTATATGTCAACATATAATCCTTAATACCTTTAAGTATCTCAAAACTCATTATACTACATTCCAATGGTTTACTCCTAGATTAACTAGATATTGACCAAAAAGTCAAACGGTAAATGCAATGTCATGTATAGTACATAACCAAGCATACATCAGGCTATCAACCATACTAGTATATGGAACATTCCTCATAACCTCTCTCTTTACTTTATTCTTTGGATATTATGCCAAAGATTATCTCTCC